>JAGKTI010004911.1:35128-47832 GCA_018397915.1 Birgus latro
CCCCACTGACTTACGACAGACATGGTGAAATAATGTCCTAAATTCCCGTATACTGCCTATAGGTAGGGAGGTGATATGATGAGGCTAGTACCTCCTCTGTGTGTGTGTGTGTGTGTGTGTGTGTGTGTGTGTGCGCGCGCGCGCGCGAGCTGGAATTTACCTCCAGAGATATCTTAATTTAGCTTCAGATCTAACACGAAGCCTATAAACTTTTTACCTGGACTCGAGGCCGAGGCTGAGGTCAGGGCCAGTTTTGGTAGCCGAGGTTGAGGCTGAGACCGAGGCCTTGAAATGTGGCCTCAACTCCTAGGCCATGAAGCCAAGGCCAGTCTGAGGCCTCAAGTCTACGGGAGCGTGAGGCAGGCAGGAGTGGAGGAAGGCCAGAGCTGAGGCATGAGAGTTAGATATGGGGAAAGAGGAAGAAGAGGAGTCAAACGGGAGAGAAACAAAGATGTATGAGGGGAATGACAAAGTTAAAGTGGGGTCGGGGAGGGAGGAAAAGAGTAAGACAGCTGGTTACTGTGCAGAAGAGGAGGAAGGAATGACAACGACTTATAAGGGGAGTGAAGAAGAAACGGAGGGAGTGAAACAAGGAGGAAGGAGGGGATTAAGGTAGGCAGGGAAGAGGGGATAAGATAGGCGGGCAGGAGGGAGGGGATGAGGCAGGCAGGCAAAAGGAAAGGGATGAGGTAGACAGGAGGGGAGTGAATCAGGCAAGAGAGGAGTGAGGTAGGCAGGCAGGAGGGGGTCAGAAAGGCACGAGAGGGTCAGGAAGGAGAGATCTTACACAAAACGTCTAATTACTCTCTCTCTCTCTCTCTCTCTCTCTCCCCCCCTCCTTCCCTTTCTCCTTTCCCCATACTCCCCCTCCCCCTCCTTCTTTTTCTCTTTTCTCTCTTTTTTTCCCCTCTTCCCTTTTTTTTTCTTCTCCCTCCTTCNAGGGAGGAGAGCTCTTACACAAAACGTCTATTCACTCTCTCTCTCTCTCTCTCTCTCTCTCTCTCTCTTTCTCTTGTCCAAATATTCCTATTCTCTCACATTCTTTTTCTCTTCTCTGACTTTTTCTCCTCTCTTCCTTTTATCTCTCTTCTCCTTTCTCATTTCTCTCTAATTTGTCTGACTTCTTTCTATTTTCTGTCTCACGCTTTTCTTCTGTACCTTCTTTATTCTCTGTTTCCCTTATTCATACGTTTTTCTGTCACATTCTTCTGTTTTCCTCTTGTGCCTTTCACTTGCTGTTTCACTTTCCTGTTATTTACATTTCCCTTTCTCTTTCACTTTTCTCTGTTCACTCTCCTGAATACTTAACTTTCTCTTTTCTCTCCTCTTCCTCTTGCACTTATCTCAGTTCTCTTTCTTTTTCCTTTACTTTCCTTGCTTTTCTTCTCCCTTTCTCTGCCCCATGCTTTCACACGAATTTCGGCCAGTCTATCCGATGATCCAACCACTACGCATTTAGTTCCGCATACTCAGCACCGTAAGATGCAAACCAATCAAGTCAGGTTATGTAGTATTCCTCGCAGTCCATCCTTAACATCCACACCTAGCAACCTGACATCCACTAACCTCCCTAACTCGTGTTCCTAACATCCCAAACTCAGGACCCCACATTAACCACCCAAGATACCCAACGGCCAAACAGCCTTCCTAACTTGTACTCCAATCATCCCACACACTGTACTCTAACGCATCCACCAACGAAACTCCCTGTCTCAAGTACCTACCCAGCAATCCACAATCACCAGCCCACACCCAACGTTCCACACTCAGCCACCCACACCCACTAATGCACACTCACTCCTGCGCTCAGTAGCCCGTACCCAGCAGCACACACTCAGCACCCCGTACTTAGCAGCCCATACTTAGCATCCTGTACTCAGCTGCCCACACTCATCAGCCCATACCCACCACCTCATACTCACCAGCCCACACTCAGCAGTCCATACTCAGCAAAATTCACTCAGATGTCCACACCCTGCACTCAGCACCCCACACTCGTCAACCCAGCACTCAGCACCCCACACTCAGCAACCCACACTTATCAACCCCGCACTCAGCATCCCGCACTCATTACCCCACACTCAGCACCCGGCACTCAGCACTCCACAATTAAAGCCTCACACTCAGCATGCCAAACTTAGCAGCCCACAATCATCATCCCACACTCAGCTCGCCAAACTCAGCACCCCAAAATGAGCTCCGCACACTCAACTCGCCAAACTCTGCGGTCTACAATGAGAACCTCGTTCTGCACGCCAAACTCAGCACCCCACAATCAGAACCTCATACTCAGCAACCCAGCACTCAGCACTTCACACACAGCACACGACACCCACCGAAAGCACCCACCAACCAGCCTCCCCATCTCGTGTTCCTAGCAGGCCAATTAGCCCCTTGAAACCCTCTGATATTCACTTGGGCTCCCCCTTTCACGTGCCTCCATCGGGTTTTATTCCCTTGATCTGTTCCCATAATGAGGGGATTTCGAGACACCATTAGGGATCTGCCTAGGTGGGGTAACTCCTTTGTAGCGGCAGGCGTTGTGATCATATCATCTTTTTGACTGGCTGATTTGTATGGCTGGTGGAGTGATGATGGTGGTGGTGGTGATGTGTAGAGGTGATGATGATGATGATGATGGTGCTATGACGGTCTCATCTTGTTGTAAGGTGGGACAATTTTCATGGCTGCTGCTGCTGCTGCTGATGATGATGATGATGATGATGAAGGTGTTGGTGATGGTGATGGTGGTGGTGGTGGTGGTGGTACGTGCTGTTTTGGCCTAGGATTGGTATAGGCAACCATGGACGACTTACTTCAGTCTCTTTTCCTTTACCTATCGCCTCCAGTTTTTTGTTTTTTTTTTGAAAATTTCTTGGACAGAGAATATCAAATGAAGAAGTGTTAAGGAGAATGGATGTCAGAAGAGAATTGCTGGCACACGTGAGAGGAAGACAAATGAGATTCTTAGGACATGGTATGAGAAGAGGAAAGATAGAGAACCTGAGTTTAACGGGAAGAGTCCCAGGTAGTAGAGCAAGAGGCAGGCAAAGAGAGAAGTATATGGATGGAATAGTAAGAACAGCGAGTGGAGGATACACGGCTGGACAACTGCTGCAAATGACAGAAGATAGAGAGGTGTGGCATTCCATGGTCGCCAACGTCTGCAGGGGCACGGCACTTCGGTAGTAGTCGGTAGTATGTAATCTTTCCACGTATCTCGAAATGAACGAATCTTGATTTTGGTTCTGATTTGTCCAGAAATCTCTGAAAGAGATACCTCTGCACGTTTTCCGTTTTTAGTTGTTTCATTACCTATTAGCATTCAAAATAAAGGCTGATTTCTATTGTTGGCGTGACACTGATGATGATGACAATGATACAATAATAATAATAATAATAATAATAATAATAATAATAATAATAATAATAACAGTAATAATAATAATAATAATAATAACTAGAAAGCACCCAGAGAGCGCATACCTCCAGTTGCGGATCTGCCCACAAATTTAACCAATTCTCTCTCGGCCCATGGCCCACCCTTCCACACAATTTCTTTGAAATTCACTAAGAACTTTTGGAAATATCGTGTGGACAAACAAACAAAAAATTCCTGGATCCGGATGATGATCCCGATCACCACCAAAATCTAATGGATTGTTCCTTGTGCCATACCCTACCCCTCCAAAAAATTTCAGCAAAATCCGTTCATACCATTTTGAGCAATCCTGCTAACAGACAAACAGACAACAACGGGAAAAACATAACCTCCCTGGCGGAGATAATAATAATAATAATAATAATAATGGTGGGTGGGGGGCTCACCATCCACTCACTCGATGTAGTGCTGCTCTCTGGTGACTGCCCTTTCCTCTCTTCCTTTCTTCTTTCCTTCCTTCCTCTTCTGTCTTTCTTTCCCTCATTCTTTCCTCTTCCTTCTGTCTGCGGGCGACTCTACACTGAGTGACAAGCCAAATAATTTCTTGTACACCAAGAAACTATTTACTACGCTGGGTGGTAACCATATAACCAAATTATGGCACCTGGTGGTTTAGTGAGTAATTAAGGCGCTCCAGTCGGATTGAACTTGGATAGGTTTATGTCCAAGGAGTGGTTGAGGTTTGTTGCTCACTCAGGGATGGGTGAGGCTGGTCACTCTCATCTTAAATGTCAGAACCAACTTGCCTAGCCCCTGGCTCCTATGCTCCTCATGGGGCAACCATGACTGGATGATTAAAATAATAATACTGTAATAATAATAATAATAATAATAATAATAATAATAATAATAATAATAATAATATTTATGATGATGTTGGAGGGTTTGTTAGAGCTATGTTAAGAAGCTTGGATGAGTGAAACTGCACCAACAGCAAAGTGGTAAAGGGCTGTCTCTGTGCCCCTGTGCAAGACTATTTGAGCTGCAGTGCAGAACTATCATGGCATACTGTAAGTCTCTCGAATGATGCAAGAAAAATATTTCATTCATTCATTCATCATCCAATCCTACGTAGACCCATGAGAAGCGTAGAAGCCCAGGGCTAGGCAAGTTGGTCCTGACATTTAAGTGAGAGTGGCCAGTCTCACTCATCCCTGAGTGGCATTACATGAGCAATAAACCCCAACCACCCCTTGGATACAAAACTTCACCGGCTCAATCCGATTGGAGCGCCGTAATTACCCATTAAACAACCATGCGCCAAAATTTGGTTATAGGGTTACCACCCAGAGTAGTAGATGGTTTCCTGGTGTACAGGAAACCATTTGGCTTGTCACTCAGTGTAGAGTCACCCACAAGCAGAAGGAGGAGGAAAGAATGAAGGAAAGAAAGACAGAAGAGAGAGTGTAAAGTCACCCGTAGGCAGAAGTAAGAGGAAAGAATGAAGGAAAGAAAGACAGAATAGGAAGGAAGGAAGAGAGGAAAGGGCAGACACCCGAGAGCAACTCTACATCGAGTGGGTGGATGGTGGGCGCCCCCAACTACTAAATAAAGAAAAATATATGAAATATTTTCGCGTAGAAAGTAAAGGATATATTAGAAGGCCTGATGAGTGTCGAACAAGATACCTGTAGGAGTGATAGAGGATGTATGGGTCAAATATTTGCAATGAGTCAGACAGTGGCGAAGACCTGTACGAAAAACGATAATGTATGTATGGTACTTACGGGTCTGGAGAGATTGTCAGGCGTGAAAGGATGAATCTTGTGGTGATTCTCTCGAATGTGGGGAAGAGTTTTGTTATTTCGGGAATAAGCTATGTGCTGGAGGTGGGGCTAGGCCATAAGGAGTGACTGGAGGAAGTTCAGGGAGTTCTTGCTTCTCCTGACGTCGAGAAGGCCTTCCGTCCGTGCTAAAAGATCTTTGTAAGAGGCACGCATTTGGAATGTAATGCTGTATAATAGTGAGACCTGGGCATGAAAGGAAGACGATATTTGTAGACTCAGACGTACAGAAATGACATTGATAAGATGGATGTGTAGTGCGCCCTTGAATGCGAGGCCTGGGGGGCCAAGGTTTTTGACTTAAATGTTGAGAAGAAGGATGGAACTGATATATATTGGTGTTGTGATGAGGGGCAGATTGAAATGGTTTGGGCATGTTGAGAGGATGTAGGGTGACGATTGGGTGCAGAAAGTGAGAAGTGTCAATGTTGGGGGTAGGGTTGCGAGAGGCAGACTCAAAAAGACCTGGGACGAGGTCACATAGTTTGACCTAAGGGATAAGGGATTGATAGGGGGGGCTGCCAGAGATCAAGCAGCGTGGACAGCCGCCATTACGTGACTAAGGCCAACGCATGCAAATGTGTTGGAATCCTTATAAATGATACAATAAGACATAGTGAAGCCTGTGTAGAAGCAAGTGGGCATTTAAGTTAATGGTTTAAGATCAAAGTTAGTGTAAGATAAAGTTCTGTGATGTCATTATGGCTGTGTATGCCAAATTCGTTGAAAGTTATGCTCTCACTTTCCACTATTTCTAATCGTTTTTATTTTGGGGAGGGGGTTGACCCCACCATGAATCATTAGGAAAGGAGTCAAGCTCCCAAACTATCGTATAACGGATGAACGCCCATTGTATATTATGTACCCGTACAAAGATATCAAAGCCATATCTGCCATCCTTTCACTGCTTCTTGAATTTTTAATATGGCTGGAAAATTTTATACAGCTGAAGACCTTCGGAGTAACCAAATGAATTTACCTAGGAAGTTTCATTCAAATAATTCACCTATGCCTGTTAGTTTTTATTGTTGGGAGGGGGTGACCCCCTCAATAACTACTGGGGGACTCACGCTCACCAATTATCACATTAAGGATGAACGTCCATTGTTCAGCAAGTTTCATGTCAAGGCCATATCTGCTCTCCTGTCACTGTCCCTGAGACTTATTAACATGGTGAAGGAGGCTGACCCATTAAATATGATGGTTCGAAAATTGTTTATAGTGGAAGACCTTCCCAGTAACCCCACGAATTCACCTGGGAAGTTTCATTCAGATCCATCAAAAAGCCTAGGAGGAGTTAAAGTTCGCGCGTGCACGCACGAACACACACACACACACACACACACACACACACACACACACACACACACCTGCACGACACACACACATAAACGCACGCACTCACGCAAGCACGCACGCACGCATGAACACACACACACACACACACACACACACACACACACACACACACGGAAGACCTTCCCAGTAACCCCACGAATTCACCTGGGAAGTTTCATTCAGATCCATCAAAAAGCCTAGGAGGAGTTAAAGTTCGCGCGTGCACGCACGCACACACACACACACACACACACACACACACACACACACACACACACACACACACACACACTCACACACACTCGCACACACACACACACACACACACACACACACACACACACACACACACCACACATGCATGCATGCACGCACTCACGCACGCAGGCAGGCACGCACCAACACACACACACCTGCACGACACACACACATAAACGCACGCACTCACGCAAGCACGCACGCACGCATGAACACACACACACACACACACACACACACACAGGCTGAAATTCGTGCAGCGGTATACGGAGCGTTGCCGAGAATAATATCCAGCTTCGCATGACTGATAACAGATAGTAATAACAATAATTACAATAGTAACAAACACTTCCGGCCATTCGGGACGTGGCGTGCTCGCTCCTGCGGAGAGCTGTCGGGCTTCGCCCTCGTTCCCTGACTTCGAGTAGATGCTTACCGAGACTTACAAGTCAAAAGCTGCCGTTAAGCTTTTTCTTTTACATCTAATTATGCACTGTAAGAAAAGACAAAACTGCTTCATTTATTTCTTTTCAAGTTCAAAGCATTGTGTGGCTTCATAAATGATGTACTTAAGGGGATTTTTGCCGCGTGATCAACTCAGAGCACCTCATGGTACATGAAGAACACGAAGCTAGGGCAAAGTCAGCATACAGGAATACGCTGGCAGATGCGATGTACATGTGATTTGCTCAGAGCACCTCAGCAAATTTGATATAAGTGAATTACCTCAACAGAAACTCATCAATCTGTCAACACCATATTACATGCACATTACACACTACAATTCCTATTCAAAATTAAACTAGAAATGGCATCAATTCACCAAGCCTCGGAGTCCCCAGGGGGAGGGGGGACAATCAAAGCCCCAACCATCATCCTCTCTCCCGGCGACGACCAAGCGAGATGCCTGGAACCATTTTCTGACTCACTTCTTCATTTCTGCAACATTCGTGGCCTTTCCTCTAACTTTCTGCTGAGCACCACCTGTCCTCTCCTAAACCTAACCTTCTCTTCCTGAGACCCAACTGTCTGAGACGATTGATAGTAAACCTTTCTCTGTATCCTCCTACTTTCTCTATAATAATTTCAAAGCCAAAGGCGGTTGTTGTGTACATGTACGCAACAACATATCTTGCTTTCGTGTTCCCAAACTTGACTATTCTGGATTCTCTACTCTCTGGTTCCGGCTTTCTTGTCATTCTCTGACTAAATATATCTGTGCTGTTTACTTATCCCCTGATTATACTGACTGTGTAAAATTCTTCGACTATCTGACTTCTAAGATAGAACACATCCTGTCAATTTCTCCTTTCTCTGAAATCTGCATTCTAGTTCATCACCATCTTTGGCTCTCCTCTCCTTTCACTGATCCACCTGGAGAACAAGCATATATCATTTCTCTTCTTAATGACCTAGAGCATCTTGTACAGCATCCAATCCGTACCCCTGACCACCTTGGAGAGAGTTCCAACATACCTGACCTCTTCCTTACAACTAATCTTTCTGCTTACGCGGTTACTCTTTGCTCTCTGTTAAGTTCCTTCGATCACAACCTTATCACCCTAAACTGTCACATCGTTACAGTAAGGCCTGTGGACCCTCCCATGAAGTGACGGTTGTGGCACTTTGGATACACTGATTGGAAGGCCATCAGGCAACACTTCTTTGGCTTTCCCTGGAATGATTATTGCCTCCACCACCGACAGCCATCTGAGTGTGCCTTGAGAATTACGGAGGTTATTCTCTCGGGCACAGAAGCATACATCCGTTTCTCATATCCTATGACTAATGAAAAAAAAAAATTGGTTTAATCATGTTTGTTCTAATGCTGTCCACAACAAGAAGGCCTAAGAAAGGCACTGGAGCCAACCAACCCCTGAATCTCATCTCATTTAAGTTTCTGCCTGGAATCGCGGTTAGTCTGTTCCTAGCTCTGCTGAAAACAATTTCATTCATACTAAATGCGCTGAACTCTCCAGCTCAAATTCTTCCCGCTCCTTCTGGCACCTTGCCAAAAACCTTTCCAACAACTTTACCTCATCATCCTTCCTTCCTCTTTTCTACTCTGATGGCTCTGTAGCTATTTCTTCTACTGATAAAGCAGATCTCTTCGTTCAGACTTTCTCCTCCAATTCCACCTTAGACGATTCCGGTGCTGTTCCTCCATCACTTCCCCTCTCTGATTTCCTCATGGCTGACAAATAAAATGTCTTCAGTTGCTGTATTTTCTGCCATCACTGGCCTCAGTACTAACAAGGCATATGGGCCTCATAGGGTACCTCCTGTTGTCCTCAAGAACTGTGCTTCTGTGCTTACACCCTGCCTAGGTAAACTTTTTCGCCTCTGTATATCAACTTGTACCTTTCCTTCTTGTTGGAAGTTTGCTCTCATTCAGCCTGTCCCAAAGAAAGGTGACCATTTCCGTCCCTCTAACTATCTCCCAACTGCTCTAACATCCTATGTTTCAAAAGTTTTCGAGACTATTCTTGACAAAAAAAATTTAAGCATCTTTCCTATCACAACCTTCTTTCTGATCATCAGTATGGATTCCACCGCGGATGTTCCACTGGCAATCGTCTCACCTACCTTTCAGAATCCTGGTCATCCTCCATTCGGGACTTTGCCGAAAGTTTTGCCATTGCATTTGACATCTCAAAGGATTTCGATCGAGTCTGGCATAAATCTTTAATTTCCAAACTGCCCTCGTACTGTTTAATCCTATTTGTACCTTCATCTCTAGCTTCCTTTCTGGTTATTCTATAGTTGCTGTTGCTGGTGGCCACCGTTCTTCTCCTAAAGCTGTCAGTTGTGGTGTTCCTCAGGGCTCTGTCCTATCACCAACTCTTTCTTATATTCATCAATGACCTTCTAAGCTGTACATCTAACCCCATCCACTCATACACTGATGACTCCGCCCTTCACCCTTTCAATCGCCTCCCACAGCGTCCATATCAGCAGTTATTTCAACAAACTAGGGATGAAGCTATGGCACACCCAATGTCTGACTTGGCTCATACCTCTGAGTGGGGTAAAAGTAATCTTGTTGTTTTTAATGTATCAAAAACTCAGTTCTTACTTCTATCAACCCAACAAAATCTTCCACAGGAGTATCCTTTAATATATTTTAACAATATCCAACTCAATCCTGCATCATCTTTAAACATATTTGGGGTTTCATTCTCTCGGGATTTATCTTGGGAAGATCATACTACTTCTCGTAAAATCTGCCTCCAACAGATTAGGTGTGCTAAGCCGACTCTGTGCCTCCTTTACCCTCGCACAGTTGTTGACTTTATACGTGTTTTTTTTTTTCGTTCCTGTGTAGAGTACAACTCTCACGTGTGGAGAGGCTCCCCACATACACCTCTACTCAACAAGGTGGTCAAAGGCTTTTCGTCTTATTAACTCCCCTCTTACTGGCTCACGTAACCTCTGTCTCTCCGCCACATTGTTGCAACTTTATCTCTTTTCTGGCGCTACTTCAATAGTCACTGCTTCTCTGAACTGTCTACCTGCATCCCTCCACCACTACAGCGGAAGCGTAGCACCCGTCTAACAACAAACTCTCATCCCTTTTCTGTCCAACTCCCTAATGCAAGAGTTAACCGTTACTCCCAGTCCTTCATGTATGCAACGGGTCAACTTTGTAACTGTCTCCCTCTGTCTGTATTTTTTTATTGAATATTATCTCCATTCTTCCAAAAGCAGTGTGTCCAGGCATCTCGAAATGAACGGATCTTGAATTTGCCTATTATCATAGTTTTTGTTTTTTCTTGGAGGGAACAATTTGCAGGTTCCTTCTTCCTTGCATTAAATAAAAATCGAAATATCGGATCACCAATCTCTAACGGCTGGTTTGAAGCAGGGATGTTAAATTTAGCAAGGATCGACCGCTCAATTTAATCCAGTGGGAACACAAAACAGCCTGAACCTGACCCCTATGTGAAACCCCGTCGATGTGATTTCGTTTGGCACGTAATGGAAACCCAATGGCTGTGGACACCGAGTTTCACTGGATTTGAACAATCAATTTCAGAGTTTTTTGACACACACACACACACACACACACACACACACACACACTTAAACAATACAGTAGATAGTAGATGCTGTCGGTGATGGTGGTGGTGGTGACCACGATGATGGATCAAGACAGCATTCTTCAACCGTAATGGCGTAGAAAACAGTGTGTTGTTGTGCAGGTTGCTTAATATCATGACTGGCAGATGAATGCTGCAGATAATGATCGTGACATTAGTCTGAATGACGATGAAGATAGGGCTGTTATGACCTCGTCTTGTGGCTCGCTGATTTGTATGGATGCTGAAGATGTGCTGAGGCTGAGATGGTCTTGTTTTTAGGCTAGCTGAACTATATGATTATAAAGCGATAATATATAATGATAATGATGATGATGTTCTTCAGGAAAGCTAATGCATTTTACTCTCTTGCACTGACAATGTTACTAAAGGTATGGTTTGTTCTTGTCATAGGTGTATTGGTAGTGCGTGGTGTAGGGTGCTCGTTCGGCAATCGAAGAACAAGAGATTCAAGTAAGTGTAGCTAATGGTTTCAAATATGAGGGATTTAAAGTAAAAAGTATCCAACAGGGAAGTTTAACTATTTTTGGTATATATAACAAAAGTTCAAACGATAAGATCATAGATAGCGAGTTTATAGCAGCGTCATCAACTTTTTGTTTACGTTTTGTGTTGGTTACATAGCTGGTATTTAAATTCCCTAAGAAGATGGGGTTCCCTATCTGTCTCAATTTACCCAGATTGAACTACACCCCACACAGAGCCAGATAAAAGATGGATGGCACTAGCGAGAGACTGAAGGAGAGAATTTTTCTATGAAAAGAGTTCCATCATTTGTCTTACTTTATCATGGGAAGAGTTTTATCTTTAAAAATGGCTCCTTTTCCTGTCTCACTTTACACAGATTCGGCCACACCCCAAACAAAGCCAGGTGTATGATACTGGTGGCAAGGCGGGGGAGGGTTTTATGAAACCAGCCGCCGAGGTACCTCCCTGGGGGCCGAGGAGTGAGGAGATTCACCCTGCCAATCTGAATGGAAATCCTGTTGTTATCTGCGTGACGCGCCGTGAATACACAGGGAGGCCGGCAGGGGCAGTCTGAAAGGCCACACAAGCTCCCACCGCCAGCAGGGGACTCACTTCTCTCACCTTTATGTTTTCTTTACTGAAGTCACTTATTTACATTTTTCGTTTCTCTTTCTTTAGAGGAGCCATTTTACTCACCTACATTCTTTTTTTTCAATGAAGCCTTTACATTCGTTTTTCATTCCTATCAGGTGGGCCACCGTACTCACCTTTATTCTTCCTCTGTCATATTACTCACCTTCTTGCATCTTCGGGTTAAGCAATTATTATTATTATTATTTTTTTTTTTGCCTTTGTGGAGGCCACTTTTCTTATCTTTTCAGCTTATGGGAGCCACTTCAGTGTTTCTTCTTCAGTGGAGCGAGTTAATTCCCTTTTCTTCTTCTCCTAACTAGACCACACTTTTCTTTAAGGTATCCACTTCACTCACCTTTGCTTTCCCAATTAACACATTGCATTCACATGTCTCTTCTTTTTCAGGAGAGATACTTTCCTCCCCAGGTCGTCTCTTGTTCCTTCTTCTGCTACTTAACTTAGCTTTTGTGTTCTTCAGGAAGTAACTTCACTCACCTATCCCTCTTGTGCAGAAACAGTTTACTCACCTAATTTCTTCTTCATAGGAAGCCACTTTGCCCGTATTTTCTTCCTCAAACAAAAATATCACACATATAATTTTCACTAAAGGCGACACAGTTCATTCCTTTTTTTCTTTTCTTTTGAGAGAGAGAGAGAGAGAGAGAGAGAGAGAGAGAGAGA
>JAGKTI010004912.1:5292-26776 GCA_018397915.1 Birgus latro
CCCCCCCCCCCCCTCCCACCCTCACTCTCCCTCTCTCTCTCTCCCTCTCTCTCTCTCTCTCTCTCTCTCTCTCTCTCTCTCCTCGACTACTTACCTTCATTCCACCCCAAGCCTCCATTCTGTATAATATTAGCTTGTCACTTTATCCTTACCCATCTTCAGTCTATTATTCTATCCTGGACCACCTTCCAGAATGTACACTGGGCAGCTGTAATGTTTGCCTCGTCCACATCCCTTCTCGCCCAGCAGCCAGAACCACAAAGCCAGTAATGTTTGTCGCTTTCCCATTCTCAGCTCACTGTTATTGTTTTCACCTCAGCGAGAGTCAAGTTGCCACCCATGGTTTGGGGCTGCAACTAAGCAGGCATGGGGGAGTGGGTGCTGATGGTATTCTGGTTGAATTTGACACATTCCCATTCATGAGGGTCGAGGCCTTCATTCCATCCTAAGCCACGTATCCAGCATCCTTATCCTGACTCATTTGGTCTTTAGTCAGCATTCCATCTCAGGTCACCTTTCAGCACTTTATTATTCCAGATATTCAAACCCATTGGGCTCAAAACATGCATCGGCCGGGAATCGAACCCGGGCCTCTCGCGTGGCAGGCGAGAATTCTACCACTGAACCATCGATGCGGATGATAAAACTAGGGGAAGACACCAAAGTGATGTTACCTAAAAGGCCTGAGTCATGTTTACTTTTCCCCAGGGCGAGATTTCATCTTCAGTTAGCCCTACAATATTTTTCGTTTCGTTTTCTTCAGTCAAGAGATAACAAAACGAGAAAGGGAGAAAAGGACAGTATAAACTTAAAAAGCCATATATCGATTCGTATCGTTTATAATGGCTCCAGCATGCATGCATGCGTCGGCCTTCGGTTCAACGCGCCGCTCGATCTCTGGCAGCCATCCTATTCAGTCTCCTATCCCTGAGGTCACACTATGACCTTGTTCCAGGTCTTATTCGGCCTGCCTCCCTCAACCCTACCCCCGATGTTCACACTTCTCACATATCGCACTCAACTGTCATCCTTCATTCTCTCCACAGTCCCAAACCAACACAATCTACCCCTCCTCACCACAACACGAATACGCTCCTGTCCCATCCTTTCTCTCAACTCTTTAATCATTAACCTACCCCCCCCCCCCCCCCCGGCCTTTCATTCAAGGACCCACTTTTCCGATTCGAAGTGCCGTGCCCTTGCAGACGTTGGCGACCATGGAATGCCACACCTTTCTATCTTTTGTCATTTGCAGCAGTTGTCCAGCCGTGTATCCTCCCCTCGCTGTTGTTACTATTCCATCCATATACTTCTCTCTTTGCCTGCCTCTTGCTCTACTACCTGGGACTCTTCCCGTTAAACTCAGGTTCTCTGTCTTTCCTCTTCTCATAACATGTCCTAAAAATCTCATCTGTCTTCCTCTCACGTGTGCCAGTAATTCTCTTCTGACATCCATTCTCATTAACACTTCTTCATTTGACATTCTCTCTGTCCAAGAAATTTTCAAAAGCCTTCGCCAGCACCACATTTCAAAAGCTTCCAACTTTATCTCCATCTTTTTACTAATAGTCCAAGCTTCACATCCATATAACAACACAGACCAGACATAAGTTTTAACTGCTCTTCTTCTTGTTCGTATTGAAAGGTGTCTGTTACTTAGTATATTTCTCATCTTCTGAAATGCCTTCCTCGCTTCAAATATTCTTCTTTTAATTTCTTCGTTACATCTACCATCTTTCGTAATGTAGCTTCCCAAGTAGCAAAATCTTCTCACCTGCTTAATCATCTTATCATTCACACTTACACTGCACCGAGGGACTTGTGCCTTCTTACTAACTGCCATCACTTCTGTTTTATCCACATTAATTGTCAGACCTTTTTCTTCACTCGTCTCCTTCACCACTGTCAAAATATCTTGAAGTTTCTCCTGAGTGTCAGCAATCAGTACCGTATCATCTGCGTACCTTATATTATTTATATTTCGTCCTCCAATATTAAATCCTTCTCGTCGTTCAGCTGATCTCATTATCATCTCGCTGTACAGGGAGAACAGATCTGGAGATAGAACGCACCCCTGTCTTACTCCTCCTCTTACATCTATCCAATCACTCTGATCTGCTCCCACTCTTATTGCCGCTTTCTGATCCAGTATAGCTTGTATATAATTCTTAAGTTTTTTCCATCTACTCAAATACTTTTCAATATATCAATTAAATCTTCATGTCTGACTTGGTCAAATGCTTTCTCATAATCTATAAAACACAAATACACATCTCTCTGCATCTCTATACTTCTCTCACTTAACATCCTTCGTATAAATACAGCGTTTCTTGTTCCTTTTCCTTCAGTAAAACCATACTGCTCTTCCGCTATCTCATTCTTTATCTTTGCTTTAATTCTCTAGCACAATCCTTAAGATTACTTGAACTGTTTGACTTATTATACTTATAGTTCTATGTTTATTGCACTCTAGAGTTCCCGGTTCCTTTGGTATAGTTAAAAATATTGACTTACACATATCGTCACTGAGTTCTCCACTATTGTATATCTTATTTGCAATGCTGGTTATCTTTCTAATACTAAATCTGCCCAGAGCACGCAACATCTCCACTGCCACACCATCTTCTCCAATTGCCTTTCCTGCCTTCATTTTTCTAATTGCTTTCTCTACTTCATCCTCACCAATAGCAGGGCTAGTCATTTCTACATCAAGCTCTAACTGCACCGCTCTATCATCTCTGAACAATTCTTCGATATACTCCTTCCATCTGTCGAGTACTTCCTCCTTTTCCATTGCTATCTCACCATTCTTCTTCATTATTGCTTCATCTGTACGTAACCTTCCTCTTCCAATAAGTTTTTTCACTCTTTCATACATCATCCGTGTATCCCTATTTGCCAAATCTTCTATCTTGTCACACTGTTCGTTTATCCAGTTTTCTTTTGCAGCTGAACATCTTCTTTTGACTTCTCTGCTTAGTTCTCTGTATCTTACTGCATTACTGTGTTTAAACTTTCTTCTTTCTTCCGTCAACTCAAGTATGTCTTCCGTCATCTACTCTTGGCTTGCTCGTTTTTCTTTCCTTGGTGTTATTTCCTCTACAGTCCATCTAATCGTTGTCATTTCTGTACGATTGAGCCTACGAATATCCTCTTCCTTTACTGCCCAGGTCTCGCTACCATACAGCATTACATTCCTAACACATGCAGCATACCAGGATCCCTTAGAGGCCAGAGCCCTCTCAGTGTCAGGAGAGGTAACAGCTTTCTGAACTTCCTCCAACCACTCCTCACCCTAGCCACAGAGCAAGCTCCAGCTCCACCTCCAGCACGTAACATGCCCCTCAAATAATAAAATTCTTCCACACACTCGAGAGACTCACCAGCAGGATCAGTCCTTTCACGCCTGACAATCTTTACATGCTCTCCTCGACACACCGCACACGAAATCAGTATCATCTCGCAGTCTACCTCTAATACCACTACAATTCTTGTGCACCCACTTATCACAGACACTCAGCAATATGGAGTTACTTCTCATACCCTTGTGGCAAACCGCACATGACCATTGTCCCTCTGCTTTGACAGTACCGCCACCAGCCCAAGTTATCATCACCTTTGTTTTATCCGCATTTACCCTCAAACACTTGTTCCCCATTCCTTCTCCATTTCCTAAATCCTTCCTCCGCGTCCCTTTCATTCTCTGCAGTCAGCACGAAGTCGTCATCATACATCACAGATGGAAGTCCAATTCTGACGTCGCGTGGAAGAGCTTCAAGCGCCATGACAAACAATAAGGGGCTCATGACTGTCCCCTGAAGCACGCCAACATTCATGGAAAACTCATCACTCAAATTTCCATTCACTCTCACCTGAGTGCGAGCACTCACATACATAGCCATAACCATTCTAATGTTTGGTAACGAAAGTGAAGAGGGGGAAGAAAAAAACAGCAACCAGACATGACCCAGGACTTTTGAAGAACCGTAATTTGGTATACCTCATACTCGTATTAAAACCAGTGATGGTTCAGTGGCACTGTGTTGTCCGGTTCATTTGCCGGCCGTTGCAAGTTTCGATTTTTTTTTTTTTTTGTACACAAAGAAAAAATATTGAACAAGAGGGGTCTGATGTCCCAAGATTAATCTGTTATCGTCTGAATAAGCATGAGAACAATATTGGCAAGAAAATATCACAAGCAAACGGTATGCGGCTTCCTCATGAAAACAGGTCTGCCAACGTGGAGTAAATTTGGGGGGCATTAGGGAGTGGCACTCGTCTGTGGAATGAGATTGTTTTCTGGGAAGTGCAACACAGGTTATTTCTTAAGGTGACTGTATCACCCAGATGAGATCTCCCAGCCGTTTACTATCCAGCCCTCATTCCAGTCTTTCACCCTTGATTAATTTCCGTTTCACCGTCACATGCATCACCTTTCTATCCCAGATTTTACTCCATCGTTCCACTGCCATTCCCAACCTCCGTTCCATCCCATATTCGTCTCCAGATTCCGTTTCTTACTCCCTTCTCCCACAACTCTTCCCTCACACTCCTCCCTTCATCCCTCACATCTAGGAGTATTTCCTTTGATTCTTGTTCGTAGTGAGATAATAGCGTCTTGCTCTGAATGAAAAGACCCAGTGTAAAACAATGTATTGTCTTAGGTAGAATGGTGAACCATAATAATGTGCAACCATAGTGAAACACACACACACACACACACACACACAAACACACACACACACACACACACACTAGTTCCCTGTTGTTGTTATTTTCAGTATTGTTTAAAGTTTACTGAACTACGTGAATTTATGATTTAATATACTGTACATGATGCCTGTATCTTTTGATTACCGACATATATACAGTATATATATTTTTTAAAGAATTACCAGTGTATGTGGTGAGGCTCTTCAATCTTATCAACAACGGAGAGAAAGAGAGAGAGAGAGAGAGAGAGAGAGAGAGAGAGAGAGAGAGAGAGAGGGGTATAATGACAATGTTAGAGCAACGAGGTATTTATCTTTCAGGGAAGGTTGAGAGTGGGGAGGGGGGGTATCAAGTATAGCTTTTTGAAAGAATGGGAAGGAGAGATGTAGAAAGAGGAGAAAAGGAAAGGTAAGGGAGGGGAGGAGTATGGTGAGGTGTGAGGGGTAGGGTAATTGTAGCTTTTCGAAAGAAGGGGAGGGAGAGATGGGGGGAAAGGAGAAAAGGGAAGGGAAGAGAGGGGAGGGGTGTGGGGGTCAGGGGAAGGGTACGGAGGGATGTGAAATGCAAGGGAAAGGGTATTGAGGGATTTGAGAGGATAGGGAGGGGTGTGAGGGAGGCGGGAGTTGGTGGAGTGGGAAAGAAGGTAGGTCCAATCTGAGATGGGAGGGTCAGATCTGGGGAAGAATCGAGGAACATATTATCGTATACCCAGCAGAGGTCAGGCGTGAAATGGAAGGATAAGGAAAACTGGATGGATATTAACCCATTCAGTCCGGCTATCTCTATTCTGTATATGCTTGCACCCAAACGATTTTATTCAGTGTAGGAGAGACTTCGAACTGAAGTGATTTAACAGCCTATAACCCATTAACCCTGTCTTTGGTAGGAATCCACTAAACTCATGATCATCACCCCCAACTTGATAAATAATAGTGTAATAAAAAAAATTGAAGAGGTTTAGTTTACAATAGGAGCTTTAAATTTTTAGAAGGGCGGTGGATTATGGGGTGGGGGAGAAGTGGAATGTGGGTCGGGTAAGTGGGGGAATGTGTGATGGGAGGGTTGGAATGAGGAATGAAGGATAATTGCAATTTGGAATATGAGATTTTGAATGAACGCTGTGAAGGGTGGAATGTAGGGTGGGAGAGAGGTGGAATGTAAGATGGGAAACAAGTGAAACGTGGGATGTGAGGTGGAATGTAGCATGGGGAGAGGTGGAATAAAGGATAGGATCAACGTGAAATGTGGGATGTGGAGAGATGGAATGTGAGATGAAGTGGTGGTTGAATCTGGGTTGGAAAAAAACCACATAAGAGACAGGAGGGAAGTGGGGGAACACTTTACTGCATGTGGGATGAGATTATTAGGAGGGAGATCTGTATAGGATGGTTTACCCACACTGTAGGCCAAAATGCATCGGCCGGAAATCGAACCCGGGCCTTCCGCGTGGCAGGCGAGAATTGTACCACTGAACCACCGATAGTATTGGATTTATAAGGAAAAGACACTAAATTAGGGTTCTCAAAAATCCCCGAGTCATATTTGGTCCCCTGCCGTTTTCCCCGGCGCTTTTAGTTTTGTTTCCCTTCAGTGCAGAAAACGAATATAAGAGATTTTCAGCATTAATAAATTTCAGTTCCGTTTGTGTTCTAGTAGTATATGGTAATAATAATAATAATAATCCATCCATTCATCATCCAATCTTATGCCTCCCCATGAGGAGCGTAGGGGTCCGCTAGGTGATTTGGTCCTGACATGGAAGATGATTGACCAACCACACTCATCCCTGAGTGGCATTACGTGAGCAATAAACCCCAACCATCCCTTGGATATAAACCTACACGGGCCTAATCCGATTGGAGCGCCTAATTACTCACTAAAACCACCAGGTGCCATAATTTGATTATATAGTTACCATCCAGCATAGTGAGTAAATGGTTTCCTGGTGTACAGGAAACTTTATAATAATTGATAATAATTAATAATATTTTTCTGGCAGTGACAATGACAGTTTTTCAGGGAAGGGAACGGAGTGACTGGAAGACGATGGTTGTGAAGGAAAATGGAGGGGAGGGGGGGTATGAATTACGAGGTGATGGGTGAGGATATTTGAGGGAGAGTGGAAGAAAGGGACTTAGAGGATAGTGAAAAGAAGGGTGTGAAGAAGGTAGGGAGGGGTGTAGAAAGATGTAAAGGGGGTAGCAAGGAGAGAGATATGAGGGGGAGGGGAGAGATGTGGAAGGTGGTGAAATGGAGAGGGGTGTGAAGAGATGTGAGGGAGGAGGGGAGTATCGATGGGGGAGGGTAGTGGTGCAGAGGAAATGAGGAGGTTGTGATGAGTAAGTGGGTGGAGGATGTGAAAGGAAGGACGAATCTGAGAGAGAGAGAGAGAGAGAGAGAGAGAGAGAGAGAGAGAGAATGTGGGGATATGATATAACCACTACCCCAACGAAATGCGTGAGAACATAATTATAAATTTACTAATTTATGACTCAGTGCTGTTCTCAAGTAATGTATTAGGGTTTTGGTGAGGAAGTATGAATTCGTGTTTAAGTAGCAAGCCAACAGCAATATGCAGCTTTAAAAAAAAGCAAATAAATAATGGTATAAAATAATCCGGCCCCTAGAGGGTTAAGGAAAATAAGTTCTGTAACTGAACTTAATAGTTGTAAGTGGTATTGCCTCCCCACTGAACACGTAAGGCATTACATGTTTGCTTCTCTCCCGTTTCACTGAAAAGAATTGGCCGGGTCAGTAGCAAACCTTTACAGTTAGTGTGCAGTCGCCCACAGTTATGTTACTTGTTTGTCACTGCAACTCATTTTTCAGAAAATGTTTTGAATTAACCAGTGCTTGAATAATGGTGAGACTGTGTGTAGTAATCTGTGTTTAGTATTCAGTGGGGTGAGTAAGAACCAGAAACATGGTTGGCTTAGTAAAATTAACCACACAATTATTCATTTATTATTTAAATTAATCTTTAGAAAATCTTGGCTCCACCTCACAGACAAGCCATCCATACATTTTCTGTTTCATTTTACATGTGTCTCCCAAACGCTCGTGTGACAGCCATTTCATGAACTGCCAAATTGAAGGAGGATTATAACCGTTGTCATATTATCCATCTCCACACAGACTATATCCATCCTCATCTATCCTTCCTCAGTCGTTGCTTCATCAGCATCCATACCTCGTTTTCGTACACACCAGCCATGTTCTTGGTCGTCCGTGCCTCATTTCACCTTCGAGCTACATGCAGTACCGTATATAACATTTTCACAACCCTATTCATATCCACTGTTTCTGTATAACCACGCCGCCTTAGCACACTTCCCTCTCCCCTTGGTTCGGTAGACTTCCTTGCTTTACATTTTTCACGAATTTAAACTTTTCATCATATCCGGCCTACGTAAAGCCATGTCCCATTTCCATTCCTCTCGCACTTCACTTTTCAAATTCATACTTTACCCTAGTCTCACGCCATGCTTTAACGTGAGCTCACACAAAGCTTAATATAGTCCTCCTATAGTTTTCACTCTGTCATCTTTTTTATATCAAGACCATATACATGGTACGTCTCATGTTTCAGCCAGTCTGCTCACCATTTGCTTTAAACCGTAACTCCTCTTTTCTAACTGCACCAAGATTAGTCTTTTGCACGTTCAAATCTGTCCTTCACCAGCAGATCACAGTGACATCCGCAAAAGTCTGAACCAGTCTAGAAAACTCTTAGTCATAATTTGCGAGCAGCACAGCTTCATCTTCCACACAAAATTGATATATTTACTCACTAGCATCTTAAATACCGTTCCATAGCTCCCTTCTTTTGACCTCTCGTAACGTCATACATACTGAACAGCCTTGAGGACTTTACATACTATAACTGTTAAGGTTGAGAATCACCTACTCAAGCATCTATTTATCCATACACAGACTTCAGTAACACACTAAAAACTATCGCGTTCAGCAGATTTCAGGTTAGCTAACTATAGTATATACTTAGGTAACCTCTTTCAGAATTTCTTCCTGTTCACCGTGTTAGACGTTTTTCCAAATTCAGTAATTAATCCTTTCATTAATTCCATTAACCCCATTATCAAGTGGCATTTTATACTGATATTTAATTCCTGCTGTATCCTAACTTTATTCAGTTTAGAGGAAACCTTAAATTAGAGGGGATGAATACAGCACCCATTAACCATTTTGCTACTAGGGGACTTCGTAAGTTAAATAGAATCGAACGGAATTAGAAAGAATTAATTACAAAATACGTTACTGGACTGAATGGCTTGACACCGTACATTTCTTATTACATACATCCACCGTGATCGTCTACCTTACTACTGCTGTCCGATCCACATCCTTGGCCAGTTCAGAGACCACTTTTTCATCACATGCTAGGCATTATAATGTCTGCCTTACCTTCTCTGCCACTAGCCTGATATTCATAGAATTTCCAACAGCACGCGAAAGACTTTCCACGAAATATTTTGGTCTCACTTTGGTCACCATTGATTATGTACAAAGATATAATCAATCATTATACCTTATTCTGCTGATGTTCTAAAATCAGGCGCGTGCATAGTGCCACAACCATTCATCCATTTCACTTCCTGTGATCTTGGTCTGGCACAGTGTCTTTTATGTCACACCTTCCTTTCCGGAAACCCTTACTACCTCATGCTATTCTTGACATTATTAACTCACACTTAGCGTTCCTTACAGCCATGCGAGCCTGGGGTGGGATTCTAAAAGGTGTTTACGATGGGTTGACAGTAGTATCTCAGATTTGTTTTTGCAGGATGGTCAGTGGCATTAGAAGCTTTCCGTCTTTCGTTCTTTTGTCAAAAACAATTCCTGGTTACGAGGGAAAACTGTCATAGCTGTTATCTGTTTTGGATGGAAGGATAACGAAAGAAAATGTTGGTTAGGTTTACTCTACCTTGAGGAGGTACGGGACACGGAAGTAAGGCCTCTTATCAACTTTCTTTAGGCAGCCGTAGTGAGGGAACAGGGGTTACTGGCTCAGTGTAGTATTCTTGTAGTGAGGGAACAGGGGTTACTGGCTCAGTGTAGTATTCTTGTAGTGAGGGAACAGGGGTTACTGGCTCAGTGTATTATTCTTGTAGTGAGGGAACAGGGGTTACTGGCTCAGTTTAGTATTCTTACTCCTGTCCACAGTTGACCCTGAGGATCACCAAGAAACATCTCACAAATATAAAATGGTTCGTTTCATCCATTGAACCGGATATTATCATTCGTTTCCGTCAGCCATTGTCGTGTCTCCGTCCCATTTTCGTTTTTTTTTTTTTTTTTCCCGTGAAATCAGTGCTTCCTCTGTGGTTCCACTTGGTTTCATATCAGAGCTGCGAATTGTTCAGCCATAAGAATTATACGCCCATTTGGAAAAGTTGTTTATCAGGGAGACAAATCAGTTTCACCCTCACTTGGACCCCACTCCAGTCTGGCGGAAATTCTTTTATATCGAGTCGGAACTGTTGCATCGGCCCCAAGTGATATTAACAAGCGTGTGTTTACATTCTTCCACGTAGTTTGTGGGTGGGGTGACGGCAGCAAAGCAGCCTATCGTCAAGTAAGGGTGGCAGTCTAGCACCTGCTTGAATTGGCCGTGCTGTACACAGTTGGTCAAAATGCTGTACACAGTTGGTCAAAATTTGCATCGGCCGGGAATCGAACCCGGGCCTCCCGCGTGGCAGGCGAGAATTCTACCACTGAACCACCGATGCGGCTTTCAGATAGGAAAAGCACATTATCACTGTTCGCAGAAACTCCCGAGTCATGTTTTATTTTCCTTTCACTTTCATCCTTTTGCAAGTTACTCTTCAAAAGAAAGAAAACGAGTGCATCATATTTATAAGGAGTAACTGTAGTAAAATGGTTTTGTTAGTCCCTGCCAGAGACGTACCGTGAGTTACATAAAATCGCATGTATTAGTGATGAAGAGGTTACGGTAAAACAGTAATTTATTATGATGATGTATTGAAGAGGTCACAGTAAAACAGTAATTTATTATGCTGATGTATTGAAGAGGTTACAGTAAAACAGTAATTTATTATGCTGATGTATTTGGTATTTTCTGGGTGGCATTATTGACGGAAATATTACCTGTAACTGCAGTAAAGACTACGGTATTACTACTACAGCTACTACCACTACTACTACTACTACCCCTAATAATAATAGTAATACTGAACGGAGCAGCGACTGTGACATACAATTTTTCATAAAGGCAAAAGAAAGGGGGGGATAAGTGGGAAGGGGGAAAAAGGGGGCGAAGGAAGCGGCTGGGAGGAAGAGGAGCAGGTGGATGTGAGGGGAGGACAACCAAGAGAAATTGAAAAAGGGAAGGTGTGATGGAAGAGCGAATGGAAGGTGTGAGGGAAGAGAGAAGGGAAGATGTGAGGGAAGAGAGAATGGAAGGTGTGAGGGAAGAGCGAATGGGAGGTGTGAGGGAAGAGAGAAGGGAAGATGTGAGGGAAGAGATAAAGGAAGTGAACAGCGAATGGGAGGGAAGAGATAAAGGAAGTGAACAGCGAATGGGAGGGAAGGAGAGGGTGAAGCCATTCAGATCTGTTTAGTCCCCTTTAGGTCAGTTAACCACTTCACCCAGAGTACGTCATTTTTTACTTTGACTCCCTGGACTTTTTTTGAGGGCGCCTTAATGTGGAGGAGAATTAGTAAGTGTTGTACCCAATTCTTCTGGTTCGAAAAATTCCTTCAAAGATGTATAAGATATTTGGAGGTAGCAAGAACAAAGTCAAAAAAAAAAAAAAATCATTTGAGTGAGGTAGTTAGCCCAGTTACCAGAGTTCAGGTTTATTTAACCCTTTGAATCCGGTGACGTTTTCTTTTGTTTTTGCTAACATCAGACGATTTTATGCAATTTTTAGGCCAGACCTCGAGTAGTGAGGGGGTTTATGAAGACTACCCTTTCACCTTAATTTGGCCCAGATTTCCATAGCTTTGCAGCTTATTTCACGTTAAATGGCTGGGAAAGAATGCTATGGTTCAACATCCTTTCCATAGCTCTTCGTGGCTACCATCACATCCTTATGTTATTATATTGTTATAACTCGGCTTTCAATTTGGGAAGATGGCAGTTTTAGGCCAGGTTAGAGTTAAAAGACTATAGTTATAACCTCTTCAGTTCTAAAAATCTCTCCAGAACTGACTATTCGTCTGGAGATATCAAAAAGGATATGGAATTATCGTTTTCCTGTCAGTTCCATTAGGGTCAGTTCTTTAGGTTATCACTTAAGGCCATATGACGTATTTTTAGTGTTATTCATGTTACCTCCAGACGATTTTATTTTGATCTGAAGAAACTTTTCCCATTGGAGATGTTACATGTATAGCTTACAATATCCCCTTCACTACTACGGATCCTTCCTAGACTTAAACGAGTTCAAGGCCGTTCAGCTCCATCCAGGCCCAGTCAGATCGATGTCGGTCAGATTAGTCCATTCAGATTCAGTAAGGTCTGATAGTCAGTTAGGTCCATCAAGGCTGAGTAGATCCAAGTCCAGTTAGGTCCATTCAAGGCCAGTTAGGTCCTCAAGGCCTCTTTATGTCCATTCAAGTCCACACAGTTTCATAATTATGTCATCTGATCTGCGCAGGCCTCACATAGCCCGTTTGGTCCAGTCAAATCGAATAACATCAGTTTAGGGCCATTCAGATCAATTAAGATGCTGGGCTATTCGTGTCGGTTAGAAATAGTCGGATCTCGCTAGGGTTAGCCGGGTCCAGTTAAACTCTTCAGTCCTTAACATCCATTTAGACCTTTTTCCATTCTTACAAGCTGTGTCAGATCTTTTCAAGGCTGTTCTGTTGCTGTTAAATTTGTTCATGTCCGGTTAGGTCCAAATGTTCAGATCTTTTGCATACTATCAGGCCTAGGTTCGTATTCTAAATGGCATTGAAGATTTCCTAACTACTTTCCTCTCAGCTTATTCAGTATTTTGTGTCAATATCCGCTTCTATATTACTGATGCAGACTGTATTAAGACTAAAATTATGGATTAGCTTGCAATGCAGTGTTAGCCCTTCAGTCCGATGACGTATCTTGGTGTTTATTCCTGTTGTCTCCTGACGATTTTTTTTTTTTTTTAGCTTTTTCGAACTCTAGAGGTTAGACACAGCCTTCCTTAATCTTTGAAGAGTACGAAGGGGTTATAGTAAGCTCTATATAATCGTCTGTTGATATCAAGAATAGAATAAAACAAGAGTAGAATTGCTCTAGGACGTGCGGCACCATCTCAGGTGTCAGCTGTTGGCAGATTTGGATTCTTCATGTCAATTTACCTAATATGGTACACTTTTATGTCTCCATAGGCCTCCTTTTAACAAATCCGCCTGAAGCAGAATATGAAGAAAAACGCTGGCCTCTCATTGACCTGCTGGCTATCGCCACAGGTGAAAATACATCTTTGGACTCAAGGGATTATGGTGTGATATACAAAATAAATCTAAAAGGAAGAGTTGCTACACAACCTTCTATGCCTCGTAGAATATGTCCGCTAGACAGTTCGTTTTAGGTCCCTTGAAGTCAGCTGGGGTCCACTCAGGGAAGTTCATGTCCCGTCACATCCATTTTGATCAGTTGTGAAATATTATATTAATTCGAAATGGTTTTGAGTCACGCGATAAAGTACAAAATGTGTGCTGTATTCCAAGATTTTTACATGTCAATGAGCATCGTTAACCATTATTTTATGCGACAAAGTACCAAATAATAACAGATTGTCGACAGCTAATAATAAGGCATGCCGTGTACTCCATGGGAAAGTATGTACTGTAGTATTTAGCAACTTGCCCTGTTATGCTGTAATAGTTATATGATGATGTAGCACTGTCACTGAAGTCTGACATATACAGTACCGTATATGGTAGGGTGCTCATCGTAGCAGAATTTAACAGGCAGTATTCTGATATTAATCATGTGAAGTGTTATGCGAATGGGTTATGGCCCAACTGCTTGTTCCTTAAACACGGCTCCTAGTGTGGGGTCCTCTTTCTAGACCGGGTTAGGTATTCTAGCAACTCTAGGAACAGGGCATAAAAACTCTGGTGAACAACCTTACATGTGTATTACCTTATTTGTCTACAACTGAATACAATACTTGGGCAATATATCACACAGTACAATATAGAATAGTATGGGCACTTTGGACAGGATAGGAGGACTTTTGCTTAGGGCAGCGTAGCCTTGGGCTGCTACAGGTGCCGACCTTGTCGAGGTGGTCCCATCTGGTGAGGCAGCCTTCGTCTGGTGACACGGGACTGCTGCCAGGCAGCCCAGCCTTCGGCTGCTACAGGTACCCACCCGGTGTCGTCAGGGCCCCGCCAGGTGAGGCGGCCTTCTTCCGGTGGTACAGGACTACTGCTGGGGGTCGGTTCGTCCGTGATCGGCTGCGGGGCGGCATGGTGAGATGCCCACTGCTGAGGAGGGGCCTTGGGGTCGGGCCTCTGGACTGGGCCTGAACAGGGAGAGTAGGTGCACTTGTTGGCACCCACTCTGTTGAGCAGGACGTCGTCTGGCGGGGTACAAGAGGTCTCGTCTCGATGTACCAGGGCTGCCCCGGCAGGTCCGTGGGCTGCGTTCTCTCACTGGCTGGGCCTTCGTCCAGTGGGGTTGGCGGCATTCTCCTCGTGCAGAGGCCGTCAGGGGTTGGTGTCGCCAGGAAGCAGGTTGTAGGGCGTGGACCCCGCATAATACCACGGGACCTTGCTAGGCCTCTTCCAGAGAAGGGTCTGTAAGTGGAGTGAGTGCGAGGGATCCCGCTCTGCTGCAGGTGGAGGTGGGCGGGCAAGGGAAGTCCTCGAATGGGAAGGTATAAGGGTAGGGGGCGAGGAGCGGCACGTAGCCGTTCCCTCCTCGGCACGGCAGGTGGCCGTTGCCAAGTCCCATAGAGCAACGGGCGTGGAGCAGCGAGTGGTCGTCTCCCGTCCAGCGCAGCTAGTGGCCATTCCTGGGCTCCTGATGGACTGCGGACAGAATGCGGCTGGTGGCCATCACATGCCCGCAGGTATGGCTAGTGGCCATTACCGAGTTGTCTTGCCCCAAGGAGACTACACCCCTAATGCGGCTGGTGGCCGTCACTGGGGTGCGGGTGCGGCTAGTGGCCATCACCAACCAATGTCTCTCTTCCCTGCAGGACGGTAGGCACAATGCGACCAGTGGCTGTCACCTGCCTACGGGTGCGGCTTGTGGCCGTCACCTGAGTCCCGTCCCCCAGGGGGACCGCAGGAGTAATGCAGCTGCTGGCCGTAACCCTCCTGCCGGTGCGGCTGATGGCCATCACCAAGTTGCTGTCCCCTCTTAAGGAGGCAGTTGAGGTGCGGCTAGTGGCCGTCATCTACCTGCTGGTGTGGTTTGTGGCTGTCACTGAAACCCTGTCTCTGGGAGCGCTTTATCACAGGGAGTGGCAAGTGGCTGTCTCCCCCCCGGGTACGGCTAGTGGCCGTTACTCCGTTCTGCTGAGGAAGGGAAGCAGCTGCAGAGTGGCAGCTAACCGTCTCGTCCCTGCTGTGGCAAGTGGCCGTCAACAAGGTGCTGTCTGGGGCTATGGAACTAGCCCCACCCTGAACCTGTGGAGCGCTGGCCTGGCTGGAGTGTAGTCTGGTGTTACTGCACACTCCGGTTAGTGCTGGTTGCGGGCGGGAGGGGCGTAAGGTAGCGGGGAAGATAATCCCCTGTAGCCCTGAGTGCGTGCACCCTTCTTCCATACTCACCTCCCTATTTCTCATCACTTCTTTCACTGAACCAACAACCTTCCTTCCCTGCTGTACCCTTTCAACAATTTTATCCCCAAAAGTTCCATCCTTACTCATCACACTACCCAAGTACTTTAATGCACTCACATTCTCCATATCCTCACCATCCAACCTCACTGTGCATTCTGTGACTTCATTCTTCTCAAACACCATAACTTTACTCTTGTTTACATTAACTTTCAGATTCCTCTTCTCACACACTGTCCCGAACTCATTCACCAAACCTTGCAACTCCCATTCATCTTCACTCAACAATACTGTATCATCAGCAAACAACAGCACCGGAATCTTCCACACCTCACCCTCATTCATTAGAGCCACCCCCACATCCACTGCCCTACCTTGCACCTCCTTTACAACCCCATCCATGAATATATTAAACAGCCATGGAGACATCACACATCCCTGTTTCAGTCCTACGTTTAGACCAAAGAACTCAGCTCACCATCCACTCGCACCGTAGCCCTAGCCCCTTCGTACATAATCTTCACAGCACTCAGCAATTTCCCATCCACTCGATATATTCTTAATACTTACCATATACTTTGCCTGTCTACTCTGTCATATGCTTTCTCCAAGTCCATGAAGGCAGCATACAGTTTCTTTCCCTTCTCTCGATACTTTCCACCAAACATCTTAGAACAAATATCTGCTCTGCATACCCTTTTCCCTTCCTAAATCCCCCTTGTTCTTCTCCAGCTAACTCCTCTGTTATATGCCTAACCCTATCAATGATCTACACACCCTTTTCTCTTCGTAAATCCCCCTTGTTCTTCTCCAACTAACTTCTCTGTTATATGCCTAACCCTATCAATAAGTATTCTACCATATATTTTTTTCCAATCACACTAAGAAGGCAAATACCCCTATGGTTACTACATACTTCTCTCTCCCCTTTTCCTTTGTGTAAAGGAACAATTATACCTGATTCCAATCCTCTGGATCCCTTCCCTCTTCCCAGGCCAATTTACACAACTTCCATACCCCACTCCACAAAATCTCACCCCGATACTTCAGCATTTCACCACACACTTCATCAATTCCTGGGGCCTTTCCCATCTTAATATTCTTCATTGCTTCAACTACTTCTGCCCTACTATAAAATATACGGTATAATACCGTCCTTAAAATTAAAGTAAGCCAGTTTAGCCGTCATAGTAATTTACCTTTGCAAATGAGATGAGCGTCATGTGTCGATAAAATCAGGCTCCAATGCCGTGTGGAAAATGGCAGTTGTAGTAGTTCAGTGGTTAGTTATAAATGAACTAACACAGTGAAATTGTGGGAAATGATGATGATGATCGTGAACTGAATATCTGGAGGGAAGGGGTCCAAGAATGGGCAGATAAGAGTAGCCTACCGTACGCGTGAAAATAAACAGCACAACAATTTGAAGGGTACCTATTCTAAAAACTACGGCAGACGGTAGAAAACGAGACATGACTTGCGACCTAAGGAACTTATATAACGTATTCATAAAGCGTCTGTACAGCATCGGTGGTTCAGTGGTAGAATTCTCGCCTGCCACGCGGGAGGCCCGGGTTCGATTCCCGGCCGATGCACATTTTAAGCTGGAGTGAGCTTAATCTCATCCTAGTTCAGTTTATCCTTTTATTCTGCTTCCTTTCCATTCCTTTGTCGACCCTTTCCCTTCCTTTGTCGACCCTTTCCCTCCAACATTCAGCTGTCATTCCACCACAGATCACACCTCTCACATCCCACATCCGACCACTCTTGCAAATGCCAGCGATCCCATCTCCTTCCAAATTCCAGTGATCCCACCCGACATTCTTTCATACTAGTTGCGTTGCGTCTTGTATTTCGACTGCCTTCCCATCGTATGTATTATCTCAATTCCATCCCAGATTCGATCTTTCACATAACCCCTTGTGTACATTGTGTATTTATTCATGCTACTGCGTGTCTACATTATTTATGCTAGGCAACCACGTGTATTTATTCATGCTGTCATGTATTCACGCTACCGTATGTAGTTTGTTTTTTTTATGCAAGGAAGAAGGAACCAAAGGCCAGGGCCTGCATACTGTTCCTTCCAAGAAAAAGTAAAAACAATACAAAAGAGAGCCAAATTCAAGATCCATTCATTTCGAGATGCCTGGACACACTGCGTTTGAAAGATTGGAGATCATAGGAAGCAGGGAATACAGACAGAGGGAGACAGTTCCAGAGTTGACCAGTTGCATAAATGAAGGACTGGAAGTAACGGTTAACTCTTGCATTAGAGAGTTGGACAGAAAAGGGATGAGAGTTTGTTGCTAAACGGGTACTACGTGCCCGTCGTAGAGGTGGAGGGATGCAAGCAGACAGTTCAGAGGAACAGTGACCATTGAAGTAGCGATAGAAGAGAGATAAAGAAGCAACAGTGCGGCGAAGAGACAAAGGTTGAAGGGAATCAGTAAGAGGAGGAGAGTTAATGAGACGAAAAGCCTTTGACTCCACCCTATTGAGAAGAACTGCATGTGGGGAGCCTCCCCACACATGAGAGTTGTACTCCATACATGGGCGAATAAAACCCGTGTACAAGGTCACAGCACACCTAATCTCTTGGAAGCAGATTTCACAAGAGATGTAATATGTTCTTTCCAAGACAAATCCCAAGAGAATGAAACCCCTAGCATGTTCAAGGATGATGCAGGACTGAGGTGGACATTATTAAACATTAGTGGGTAATCCTGAGGAAGATTTTGTCGGGTTGATAAGTGTAAGAACTTAGTTTTTGATGCATTAAAAATAACAAGATTATTTTTACCCCAATCAGAGATATGAGCCAAGTCAGACATTAGGTGTGCCATAGCCTCATCCCTTGTTTGCTGAAGTAACTGCTGAGATGGACGTTGCGGAAATCTAATGGAAAGGTGAAGGGTGGAATCATCAGCATATGAGTGGATAGAGTTAGATGTACAGCTTAGAAGGTCATACACATTAATCCTGTTGCGTGTATTTATTCATTCTATTGTATATATTCATGCTATCGTATATATTCATGCTATCGGGTGTATTTACTCATGCTGTCGTATATATTCATGCTACCGCGTGTATTTATTCATGCTGTTGTTTATATTCATGCTACCGCGTGTATTTACTCATGCTGTTGTATATGTTCATGCTACCACTTGTATTTATTCATGCTGTCGGATATATTCATGCTACCACGTGTATTTACTCATGCTGTCGTATACAGTATATTCATGCTGCAACGTGTATTTATTCATGCTGTTGCCGACTATATTTTTCAGCTGAGGGAAGATAGCTGGAGCGTTAGAAAATAAATCCAGTTAACTCCTTCACTACGAGATCGTTCCCTAACCAGGATAAAATTGTACAGTGCTTGCTAGATTGTAAAGTTTTAATCAAGATGGGGAGCATAAGGTGGAGGAGTACAAGAGGAAGGGCAGCCTGATGTAGTGTGGCGATGAGAAAACGGAGAAGGAAGACCCAGAAATAGGTGGAAGGATAAGATGGAGGTAGAATGAGGGAGAGCAGGGTGGAGTGGTGGCAGTGGATGGGCGAATGAGGACGGGAAGACTGAAAACGAGGCAGAAAAAAATGAAGTAGTGGAGTATAGTTACGGATGTAAATATGGAGGCACGTCACTGCGGTAAATAACTAGATAGCCAACAGTGAGTGTCCAGACCAAATAATGCCATCTGTGGAGTCTAGCAGCTTTTCGGAATGCGCTGTCGGAGTTTCATAATTGTACAACAAAAAATTGGTCTATTTTGCGCAACTGGTACATAGGGAAGAATGGTAGGGAGGGCGGTAGAGAATGTTGTGGCTATGGCATGAAGACATTTTAAGGAGGCTTGCCACCCCCTATTCCTTACCAGTTTATTTGTGCATATGTCACGTTAATATCCACTTTCTTTTTCGTTTGTGTTAAATGTTAGTAGAATATAAATGACATGTGAGAGAATGAGGTGCATATGCAAAATATATCTTAGGGTTAGGTGTTACGATGTCTCCTTTGCTAAGGAGAACACGACCTTGTGTCGACTGAGTAATATAAGTTACGATCCCCCCGGATGATGATGGATTAGGCTTAAGGCAGTAGTTATGCAGATAACTCATTCCTTACTGTGACGTATTTTCCCTTTTACTCAGGTTAGCATGAGACGAATCTAGGAAGGATATCTGTCAGTGAAAGGGTTAAAGAAGGTTCTTACCTATTAATTTCGAAAAATCGGTTCTAGGGTGAATAAAGGCGACTAAAAGCAGTAAAACTACGCCATTGGACTGGAAGAGTTAAAGAACAGAATTGTTAATCTGTATTCCCTGACGCCGCATCTTGTGTGAAGTGATCGTGACAATATAATCATGTATCACTGTCCCTACTTAGGATCTACTCGCTCCTCCCACAATACTGCGTTCTCCATTAGATTAACTATTCTTGTTCGCTGTTTTCCTATTTGTCGTCCCACCTTACCCATAATGCTAAGGCAGCGACTTAAATACTTTGCATTTCATTTCGGCTAACACCTGACGACTAGATTGTGTTCATAAATCCCCCACCCCCCAAAAAAAAGTCAGGAATTCTGATAGTGTTCTGGCCGAGAGTAAAGAATTTTGTATTATAGTTAAGCTTACGACGGATGATTTTATTCGCCTCAGAAACTCGCTGGACTTTAAATGCTAATACACCATTCCTCAAATACTCCATTACCTTGCCCTTTACGTTCTTGGGCTACGTCTCCTCTCTGCATCGGAGAGAGAGAGAGAGAGAGAGAGAGAGAGAGAGAGAGACCACTGGTACCTTATTTAAGTACGAAAATACAGCTTGTATTTTATCAAGAATAAACTCCGCTGTCAGTATTTAATAGTACAAATGGTTTGTTTCTTTTAGATAATTATCAAATTAATTCTTTTTCTTCCAGATATACAGGCGAAGACACGATTTGGACATCGTTAAGGACACGTGATGTGGACTGTGTAACAAAAAATCCGTGTTTTAAAACACAGAAGTTGCTTTTAAAGTTGTGTGTCTGAGCAGAGTGGAGGGTTGTGAAGCTATCTTGAAATATTTGTTGTTGTTGTTGTGCTGGAGAAAATTGAAACCTGAGAACACCAAAAAAGTATACAAATAAAAATCTGAGTAGCAGAAAACAGCTGAAACAAACCACCGAAACGAAATTTTAAACAAGTGGTAGCTTCCCTTGGCCACGATGAAGGAGACGCTGTTGGGGTGCGAGGAGAAGGAGGAGGAGAGGAGGAAGGCTGAAACGGTGATCACCCCTCTGGCGTACAAGCCCATCGCCAGTGGCAGGAATCTGACCAACCTGGACAACAAAGACGCCGAGAAGAACGGTGCTGCCTCGGCTGACGGGGAGAAGAAGGAAAAGGAAGAGGGTGAGTCGTTTGGTTTGTTTTTAATGTTTATGTTTAATATTGCTTTTGTTAACAGCCTTTCGGTTCCATAAGTGGTATACTTTTGATCAACGGTTTGTTTTCTCTGACCTACTGTTGTGTGGTCATTAATGCTGTCATTGTCACAGTGGTGAACAGGAGCATGAATTGCAGTTTCATGTGAAACAATTTTGAAAATACATTTCATTTTTCTAGAAGGAAAACTTGGAAAAATAAGTTTTGAAGTTAGTATAATCAGTTTGCACCTTCTGCCAGTTATGTAATTTAGACGTAATAGCCATATCTCTGTTGAGCCTTTGAGGAATATCTTCTGGGTTTAGTCAGAATGAAATACTTGAGTGCAACATAACGTTCGAATGGGTTATTATCTGAGCTGTAAGTATGAAGCAATGCTCAACAGAAAGCTAATTATGAACCTAGGGTGATTACATGGCTAAAACCACAGTTAAAGTTTCCAAAGTTGCAAGAATATGAAGATTTCATATAAACTCTTAATTTTGTATTTATTTATTTTTGCTGAGATTGCATACCTGCATACATGCAGAAATATGTATCGTAGGTATTCAGATACATTCATACATATTTAACTACC
>JAGKTI010004912.1:31684-47830 GCA_018397915.1 Birgus latro
GGAGAGAGAGAGAGAGAGACCTGGCGGCGAAACAAAGGTCATTGGAGAGGGAGAGAGAGAGAGCTGGCGGGGTTATAAAGGTCATTGGAGAGGGAGAGACAACGTAGAAACAAAGGAAACTACACCTAAATGAACAGAAGAATGCAGCAGATAATTTCGTGTGTGTAGGCCTATTGAGCGTCTCTGGGGCCTAAATCCATGATCACGTCAACTATAGTTTATTATTATTATTTTTTTTTAGTTGATTCATAGGGGCCCGAATGTTGATATGATCTCCATTAATCCCCTCATGGTGGGGTCCTTTCTACCATCATATTTAGGCTAACAGACGATTGATTCAGTTGGGGTGAGCTACAGGAACCTAAATGTCAATATTTTCTCACCCTCTCATGATCGCGTAAACTCTTTTATTTGGGCCTACACCAGACGGTTTTATTTAGGGGGTGAGACAGGTAGGTGGTGGCGACCATCTTCCACTCACTTGATGTAGTGCTGGCTACTACTTCCTTCACGTTTATCTAGCTTTTTCTGTGTCTGCCTTCCTCTCATCCTATATTCCTGGTCTTTCCTCTCACTTTTTATTGCTGTTCTTTCCCTTTCAGGTAGCTTTACACTGAATAACAAGCCTAATGGTTTCCTGTTAGCCAGGAAAGTATTTAGAGCGCTGGGTGGTAACCATATAACCAAACCATGCGTGTTCCCTATGTGTCAGCATGTAGGTTTGCGGAGGGTTGGTGCCCCTCCCCGTAAAACTAACTCAAAAACAGGCGACCACCCCATATAGGCTTGTCATGTCTTGTTATAGATAGACAAAAGATAGAGACAGGAACCTAAGAGCGTTAATTTCTGTGAACTTTTTAGGCTCCCTCGCACCTCATTTTTTTGCGGTACATTTTCCATATCATGCCTTAGCCTCTTCAGTATGATGACTGCTTTTTTATTTGGCTCTTGCCACCATTAATATTTTATTCAACTCAGAAGACACCTTTCTACCCGGTGTAGTTAGCTACAACCTCCATTAACCCATTCAGTACGAGAGATCTTTTTCTTAGTGAAATAAATTGCTGGAGTTTGCAAAAGTATATATGAATCCGTGTTCTTGTTGTTCAGTCTTGCTGCTTCCAGTCTATTTTGTTCTACTTAGTAAAGGCCCTTCGTATTACATGGCTTCAAGAAAGCTCCATCTAATCCTTTCATGCAGTCTGTAAAGTCTCGTAACCTGAATGAAAGTGTCTCAGGGCAGCAGGAATAAAATGAGAATACGTTATCAGACTGAAGAGGAAGTGGGTTTTTTCTTGTAGGGTATGTTATTGATGTGGTAATTCCTTGACTATGGTGACGTCTTCAGTAATTCCTGCTACCTTTAGACAGTATTATGCAGCTTACAAGAGACTTTTCGTGCTGGAAGTACTGTATTAACTTTAATCTTCATCATCCCTTTCAGTACCCTACGGCTTTCTTGGGCTGAGTAAGATGTCTAGTAATAGTAGCAGTGAACAGTAGAAACGATGTCCACGGGAAGGGTTAATATCACCTTGTATGCCGTGTATGTTGTTGTGTGGTTGTGGACGTGATAGGAAGCGTTAGGAGAAACACGTTAAGGTGGTTTGGGCATGTGGAGAGGATGGAGAGTGAAAGACTGACGAGGAGAGTGTATGTGAGTGAGGTGGAGGGGGGGAGAGGGAGGGGGAGGCTGAGGATAAGATGGAGGGATGGAGTGGAGAGGTATATGAGAGAGGGGTGTGTGAGTTGTGAGCGNAGGAAGCGTTAGGAGAAACACGTTAAGGTGGTTTGGGCATGTGGAGAGGATGGAGAGTGAAAGACTGACGAGGAGAGTGTATGTGAGTGAGGTGGAGGGGGGGAGAGGGAGGGGGAGGCTGAGGATAAGATGGAGGGATGGAGTGGAGAGGTATATGAGAGAGGGGTGTGTGAGTTGTGAGCGGGGTAGTGAAATGGCGGGGGACAGAGCGACATGGAGGCGATTTGTTTGTGGCCACCCCTGCGGGATTGAGGCGTCTGGCGATAGATAGATGCCGTGTCTGGAATATTGACAAAGGAAACACAAGTACTAAAAAGAGTGGAGGGTATTAGCATGCTGTATGGGGCCAGATATAAGGAAATAGTGCTAGGGAGCCTGCTGATCTTACATTACTACTAAATAACTGACCCTATATTAATAATAAACCAGAAAGTATTCAAAGAGTGCATACCTCCGCCAATGCCATTGCCATTAAAAAGGATCCGGGTCCGGATCCATGGATATAGGATCCGAATCTGGATCTGCCCCAAAATTTTATCAACTCTTTCTTTTTGGTCGATGGCCCTCCTTTCCACAAAATTTCATTGAAATTTTATTGAGAACTTTTCGGGCTGTTGTGCGAGGTACTCTGGATCCGGATCCGCCTTCAATTTTAATCATTTCTTCCTTGGCTCATGACCTACGCTTCCACAAAATTTCATCAAAATCCGTCTATAACTCTGAGTAAGGTTGCTAACAGATAGACAAACAAACACAGACAAGCAAACCAACGCTGGCAAGAGCATAACCTCCTTGGCGGAGGTAATAAAATCAATTAAAATAAGAAACCAGATGCTGTGCCAAGGGATAGCAAACCCGTCCCCGGCAGTCATTTTAGTGCTGACGTATAAACACAACAGGATATCTAGTCAAAGATGTCACATATGAAATTTGGAGCAAGTCAGATGAAAACAGACGATTTTGTGCCCATTTGAAATTTTATGCCCGACTCACCTGACATGATCCTCCTACCGGTAACTGGGGGGTAACCCCTTGATGTAATGAGGCATGTTTGAGGATGCAGATTTGAAAGATGCACCTTTAGGTACTGGTTTCATGTCGATATAACGAATTTGAAAAGGAATTACGGCGAAAAAACGATCGGAGATAGAGAGAAAACTTTATTTTTATTTTTTTTTATTTTTTTGGGCCTACAGCCTGGGCCTTGGCTCAATTTGGCCCAAAATTTAATCAGGTGATCAGAGGGTCATAGCCTATCATCCCTGTAATTTTAGTCAAAATCGCACTGATAGTTTTCTCGCAAAGTTGTTAACAGACGGACAAACAGACAAACCGAGTGAAAACAATACCCGTCCCCGAGCTCCTCCGGGGCGGGGACGGGTACTGAAAACTAATGGCACTATTTGCGGTGCTGTAAATAGTGCTGGGGAGTTTGGTATTCTCTCTGTCTGTCTGTCCACCCACCATTAGTATGACTTTGTTCCCACTTTAGTATCTTTGCTTAACGGTGTTTCCTTTTGTCTGATGTAGGTATTTCTGAGTAATTCTCTGTTCTTTGTCTAAATTCATTGTGTCTACATTTTTTTACATAAAAGCCTTTGTTTCTTATGAGTTCTTAAGTCCCCACTTTCATTTTATGAGTTGTGAATATATACTGTATATACAGGGTGTGAGCTTCAAATAGTTTACATTTTTGGCTTTCTTAATTTCCATTTATCATTTTTCTTTAAATATTACATTTTCCTAATTCCAGTTCTTCTTAAACTGTCTTTAATGAAATTCTTACTTTGAAATTCTTTACATAGAATTAGAGTTGGTATTTTGCTTATTCAACGCTAAAGTATAATTTCCTGGTTTGGAAGACTATAAGGGTATAGTTGAATCAGACACTGAGTACTGTTTTTCTTAATTTGGTGTTACCTCCCTTGTTTTATATCTAAAGTCTTAAATTTGTTTATCTAAATTTTCATTTTTAGATACCGTAACATCGGGTTCTCACTCGTTACAAGCCGGTAGCTAAGTTTTTTAAGTTTTAACATTTTGTTAATTGCATTGTAAGATTTGAATTCTGTGTTCCTAATAAAAAATATAGCTTCAAAACTGTTTGGAATTTACTTTCTGCTAATTTAGATGATGGAAAGAATGAATAAGATTTGTGTGGATGTTGGTTGGTTTGTGTCGTTGATCTTCGATGAGTGGGTCGTGTTTCTCTCTCTCTCTCTCTCTCTCTCTCTCCCTCTCTCTCTCTCCTCTCTCTCCCTCTCTCTCTCTCTCTCTCTCAGGTATTTCCTCTGCATTGCAACCTCCTTAGCCTTAACTCAGCATTTCCTTATATCTTATCAGCTCCTGCCCGATATCATTTATCTCCACCCGTTCGTACCATGGCGTGTTTTGTATATACACTTTGTACTGAAGGGACTGAACTCGTTTCTTTATGTCAATAATTCGGTTTTCTGGTTTACGAGGGAGGGACGAAGGGAAGGGGAGAGTGAAATTTCGTGTGTGTGTGTGTGTGTGTGTGTATTTTGCTTATTTATAGATCAAACATGGAGCCCCACTAGTCTATTGTCCAGCCAGTTATTGCTCCACGAGGAACAAAGGATATATAAAAAAATGTTTTTTTTCTTTTTAAATCGGATTTTTTTTTATTTAAATCAGATTTTTAAAAACTTTTTTCCAACCCTGTTCGTGCCTTTGGGAATTCTGTCAAAAGAATACCATATTTTTTCCTCCCACTTGCTGCATTGCGTCCATTAGGCATGATTATATGTCACTGTTCAAATAAATAGACTTACAGAATTGAAAATAATGTGAATGGCAAGTGGGAGTAAGGCAGTGCACCACAGTCTAGCACTATTTGGAATGGGGGAGATTACTCACACTATCAGATGCTGAAGAAAGTTGCCAACTTGTCTTTTATATTTTGTCAAATTAGGATCATAATTATTAGATTGAATCATGTTACGGTGTATTCAAAGAAGAGCTAAGGTCTTATGTTAACAATCACATTTATTATTATCAAAGAGTCTTCTTTCCTCGGTTTTTTAATATTTGCCTTGTAACAAAAGGCAATCATTGGTGCATGATTAGTACAGGAAGAGTAGATGCCAAGCAGACTTGATGGATCTGTACAGTACACATCCATCACATTCAGTGTCTTCATTTGTACTGTATTTATATTTTTAAAAAAATCCATTTTGATTTAAATCATTTTTTCACTGATTTAAAAAGATTTAAATTACATGGTTTAAATTATTTGATTTAAATCTTAACAACCCTGGACCTGGAGTTAACTTAGTCCAGATACGAGTATTTAAGGCAAGAACGATCAGCCACGCTTCCCTGAGTGGCATTGTGATAAATAAACCTCTGTCATCCTCAAACGTAAACCCAGATGATCAACATCCGGATGGAACACCTTAACTCACTGGACCGCTGGTCATCTATCTGGGTACGTGATTACCACCCAACGTCGAAAACTGTTTCCAGGACTACAGGAAACCATTGCTTTGTCATTCAGTGCAGTCACCTGAAGGTAACATTACATCATGCGAATGGATGGTAAGCGCTCGTCACCCACGAAACAATTCTTTAAACGTCAGCTTAACCCCCTGAATCAGATGACGTATTTAATTGGTTCATTCTTCATGCTTGCAGTTGATTTTATTGTCATGTAGTGTAGGGGTTGCTGAAGGCTGTAGCTAACTCCTAACGTTCGAAAAATAGTAACCGAAAAAAAAATCGTCTACATAATTATAACAAAACAAAAAGTACGTCGTAGGACTGAAGATATCACAGTAATGGGGTGGCTGATGGGTATGAATGGAAGGGAAAAGAAGCGAGGTGGAAAAGGGAACAAGATAGAGAATAATAATTGCCACCATAATCGATATGCAATACATTATGTGCAGGTCACGCCTTACGTAAAATCGTAAATGACGTAACAAGCGGAGAGTTAGGTTATGACACTTCAGAGGTGCAGTGAGAGGAAAAGGTAGGCTGAGAACAGGAAGGAGGCGTGGACGATATTATGACTGAATTGACAGCCCCAGAGTACAAATTACAAAGGAGTACAAGGGAAGACAAACATCAACAGATCTAGTGGTCTTTTCGGGGTTGTTTGTTACAGAGAAGACATTAGTAATGACTATGGTATCTTTTCTGTGAGTTAAACATCATCATCCGGACCTCCTTTCCCACCCTAAGGCAAGGTGAAGAGTAGCAACGTCCAGACAACCCAAATTTACCCAATCCAATGAGCCAGGCTTCCGTTCACCCACTATTCAAGCCCCCGGAATCCTGGCTCTGCCTGATAAGCCAAAAATATTCACCACGTATTGTCGTTAAATATAAGGATAGTAAAGTAAGATGGCTCTCCCCCCATCCACCAGTCCCTCCAGCTGAAGCCGGCGGGAAAAAGTGAGAGAAGGAACATTGTGCGGCATGGAACACAGAAATTTTATAGGAAATTGTGAATGGAAAACTGTGTTCTATTGTTCTATAATTATCTTAATATGTAAGGGGAAAGTGGCCTTAATTGAATAACGATGTTGCGCTGTTGCTGTATTTTTCGTGATCTGGATGAAAGGAAAACAGTCATATGTTTCAGATATTCAACCATGAACGCGTTGAGCTGGGGAATAGAAGGAATAAGAGGATGAGGTTGGCATAGAACAAGATGGAGAAATGAAAAACGAGGATAACACAGTGGAAGCTAAGAGATGGGTTGAGGCAGAGAACCAGATGCAGGGATGGTAAGTAGGACTACAAAGTGCTATGCCAGAAGTGAAGTGAGGAAACGAGGTAGGCTGAGAAGCAGATGAACAACTTGGATAATTAAATGGCAACCCAGAGATCGAGTAAGGCAGAGAACCGGTTGGAGGGAAGGAATTTTTTGAGCATCGACTGAACAAGGGGGGGGGGGGAGTGAAAGAGAAGCCTGTGTTCTGCTGCGGACTGACATGGCTGTTGCTGATGATAATAGTACTAGGAGTGAGCAGAGATTTTAAATATGTTTTAAGCAGGTTAGCTGTTAACCTTTAATTTAGTACTGAAAAATGAACTTCAAGAGTCTCTCTGTGTGTGTGCCAAAAAGTAGGTTATGTGTTCTACATCCCCCTCCCTGTAGGGTCTCTAGAATATGCGCAGTCAGTAGATGGGCAACCGGGGTGTGTGGTAGAGCCTTACCCGTAACTCGTAAGAGCGAGTCAGTCTGCGCGCTTATGTAGTGGTGTGTGGATGTGTGGTGGTGTGGTGTGGAGGAGTGGCTAGCGGGAGGGTTGGAGGGAAAGAGGGAGGATAGCACGTGGCCTTGAAATCAATACCGACAACTGTGGAGTGACTATGTTGCCTGTCGAAGTTCCTTTACTGCTACAAAATCATTAATTTTTGTATTGATCTACTGTACTGGGCATTACGAGGACGGCACAGACAACGGAAGATTATTAAATTTGGGGGGAATGTTTTGGTATGAGGAATATTTTCGCGAATGTTTGGTGTGAGGAATATTTTGCTGTAACAAACTGCAAATTGTTTTGTATCGATCGTCGGTAGAGGAAGATAAGCAGTGAACGTTTTTTCTGTTGGATTATTTTCGAGAGGATACTGACTCATTAATGAATATAACATTATTCTACTGATAGACGCTTCAGGGAGTACAAGGACAGTAATGTCAGTGAATAGAATAAGTGAGTGTTGAAGTGAACCTAAGAAATGACGTGAAATATTGGTATTGCCAGGTGTATGATCAGTTTAGCTTATATCCGAGTACAAAATCGTGTCATTGCAACTTACATACAGTTCAGGGGTTACCAAGGAAGTTACGGTGTGGTGTACTATTGTACCCCTTGGAGAGTACTTTTGCAGTGTAAGAGAACAGCGACCCTTTAAGGTATCTGGGTAATTGTTCCACAAAATGTAAGCTTGGAAATAAAGGAAGTTACAGAGTGGTGTCGTAATGTATGATGTATTTTTCAGAATGTTTTGGTGCTGTTAGGTATATTTAATAACTAGATAACTATGCAAACTAGTTTCTTTATCGATCCACAGTTCAGGGATGATAGACGTTACGTCATCTGGTTACGTAAATACAGATAGTATTTTTTTTTTTCCTTAGAGCTTCGTTGCCTTGGGCCGATACTAGAACTCAGGGAGTACTGGTTGTGCTTAGGCCGCAGTCTTGTTTCCTTAGGTTTTGTATGTTACGGGACGACGGAGAATTCTGAAGGATAACTTTAAAACGGAAAATTTGAAAATCAGCTTTTGTGTCGGTTATGGAGAATAAGTTTGATAAATGTCAATGTAAAAAAAAAAAAAAATCGTTACCGCTCCCAAGGCAAGACTGAAAGTGTTTTCCGTTTGTTTACCAAGCTGCTTGAGAACTTTCTTGAACATTTGAACTGAGATGATGAAGGTTAGTCAGGAGGATGAGAAAATGTTTTTACCTTGTATGTAAAAAAAAATACTGGTAAGCATAAGTAGCAAGTTGACATTCAGTGTTGTAAGAGAGTTGGGTAGACGAGGATGCATTTACACGCATATGTGCGAATAATCAGTAAACATATATTTATTTTGTGCGTTAGGATTTGAGGATTATACGAGTATTTGTAATTTGAAGAGGATAAGAGGCTACTGAATTTCGCAGTTGATGACATGTATGATCAGCAAGCTGTAAGTTGGGTTGTAATGTACTATACGTACGAGTATGTATCTGAGATAATGTGTGTTCGTTGGTGATCAGTGAATGTAACCTAAAAAGTGTGTGTGTGTGTGTGTGTGTGTGTGTGTGAGAGAGAGAGAGAGAGAGAGAGAGAGAGAGTTATTTTGAGAGAGAGAGAATTATTTTGTAAGATTTGCGTGCGTTTGTATTCTGATATTAGACTGTGTGTGTGTGTGTGTGTGTGTACGCTAGTATTGTATTTGTACAAGACTGAGTTGGGTTCTCAGTACTCTTCTCTCATACTAGTTTAACCTTCGTCTCTTTAAATATAGATACGAATGTTCTTGGCGCACACAGCCTCAACAAGGGCCAGTTTCATGGGAAAACTGCAGCAGTTTCCTTCCGTCTTATCACCTCTTGCATTTTCCGGCGGTGTTCTCTTGATCCGCTCACAAAAGGAATTAAGTAGTCATCTTTTTCGCTTTTTTTTTTTCGCACACTTGAACATCATTATCATATGACGTCATGTCTTCTTTATTGTATTGAGAGATTAGCCTATTACGGTATTTTGTTCCTTTAACTTAACCCGTTGTATCAGGTGACGTCATACCGGGTATATTGGCATAATTATCATGTCACCAAACGATTCAGCTGAGACCTCTTGTTGGTGAAGACTGTCTCTAATCCCTCCAGGTCGAAATGTGTCATGCGTATGCTGAATATAATAGTTTGGTGGTAGCAAGAATAAATTTTGAGGCCCACGCCTTTGGGCTGAAGGGGTAAAATCCATCAGACGAGGCACCCATTTTGTGGCTGCTGTGTATATGTATCAGTTTTGTACTTTCCCAGCTGAGCGTTCAGTACAATCCTGCACTGTGTGTGTGTGTGTGTGTGTGTGTGTGTGTGTGTGTGTGTGTGTGTGAGAGAGAGAGAGAGAGAGAGAGAGAGAGAGAGAGAGAGAGAGAGAGAGAATGATGCCTTGGAAAACTGGAAGGTTAGGTTATTGAAAAAAAACAACAACTCAGATTTAAAGATATAAACAGCATGGTAAACAGATAACGTAGGTAGTAGCTTAACAGGGCTACTGAGTGGCAGAGAGAGGTAAAAAAAAAAAAAAACTGAGTTAGTGGGAATGAAGTTTTTTTTAGCCTAGTTGTGTCATCTAGTCGGGGTAGCAGAGAAGAGAGAGGATACAACTTCAGCAGCAGAGAGAGGGGATAGGCAAGGCCACCTATGTAGTCTTTTAGGTGACCTTGCGATAGGGCATAGCCTGTGTGTACAGCTGAACAACTTTATAAGAGTACCACGTGAGGCGCCTCTTCTCTCTCTCTCTGTATTATATATATAAAACCATTGCTGTCGCATTCTTAAGCTTGTATTTAGGAACTTAGCAATAAGGGAAGCCCATAGTAGGGACCGTGAGGTTTGTGAGGTTAAGTACATTCTTAGCTTCCTCGCCTCCCCCACCCACATGTCGAGACACTCTCTCTCTCTCACACACATACACGCACACGCGCGCGCAGATAATTTCGACCAAGATAGAAAGTAAGGACGAGCATACTTGATAGGTTAAGAAAAGTTTATTTATATTCGTTAGAGAAAACGGGACAGGTTTTCCTTTACGTGGTGATGGGTAACATTTATTTTTACCTTTGTGTGTGCATGTGTGTGTAATTCACCGGGTCGGTCAGGATCACTTGATGGTCGCGATCGTCGCTGTTTCCCTCCCTGAAGGGAGATGAGAGCTCATCTAGTCCGATCTAAGGGCAAGGCTGTGACCTTCACACACGCACACCCATCCCATTGCTCAAGGGGGACAGTAACCACCCACCTCGTCAATGAAACTTTCCGCAACTTGAGCGAGGCGCGAACTCCCGTCTACCAGATGGCAAGAGAGAACGTTACCACTGAGCCAGCGAGCGGTGTGTGAATGTGTGTGTGTGTGTGTGTGTGTGTGTGTGATGGGTTGTATATGTTTGCGAACATAGTTAGCCTTGTGTCTAAGCGTAAGCTGAATATATAATTATGTATGATTTTGTGCAACATAAATGAAAAATGACTCCTGTTGTTGCAACCCCAGGTTCATCCTGTGTGGATTGCGGTTAATCCCTTCCCCTTCCTCCCCAAAGGGAGGATGGTGGACTGTCGAGTTAGTTCTGTAGGGCGTCAGTAACGTGTCTTCACAAGATGTGATGTGGCACGGTAAGGCTTGCTAGTGTCATCAGCTGTATCATGACTTTCTTAACGCCTTTTATTATAATTATAGGTATGATAATCTAGGTCTTCTTCGATGTGTCAGTAGTAATCCTTTTTCTTGTTTGACTATTACTAGTATACATGTAGTTAAGTGTTGTATTAGACTAGTTCTGTGCCTGTGTCTGTCAGTCCGTTATAGTTTGTACCTTTAGTAAGGCTATATATAGGTTGTAATTTGTCCATCGAGCCTTACTAAAAGAAGTACTTTTAAAATATTTACCGGTATGTGTTTGGCTCAGTGCACAAAGATAGTACACTATCATCTGCTTGGTAGCTATTTGGTGTGTGTGTGTGTACCGTGTGACCACCTATATTTATCAGTTCCGGAGTGGAGTCATTCTTTTCGACAGTCTTTGGCACTGCTGAGCTTGGCACTGTTGCCTCGGCTAACTAGCGGTGCCAGTTTGAGCCCAGTCATCTTAGTGAGCGGGTGCCGGAGAACGAGAGGATACTTTTAGAGTTCAGTGGTTTAGTGTAGTGATAATGAATTTACCTGTTCATAAATAATGATGTTAGTGATGATTATGAGTTGTATTCTTGTGAGGGACTACTCGGTGATTTAACTGTATTGTGATAGATTATTACCATAATTAGTCATCATTTTGGTAAGGGATATTGCGAAGTAACTTGTAACAGAAGTAACAAATTGCCACTACAGTGTTAATGTGAATTAAGAGCATAGTCGAGTGTAGTAGAGTGTGATGGCACTGGCAAGTTTATATAGTCGAAAGTAGTGGTAGCAGCAGCAGCAGTTTAATATCACAGTGATCGAATTTTTTGTGAAGAGTTAATCAATACAGTCGAAATTAACCACAAGCAGTTATAACAGTGATCGAATTTAATGTTGAGATATTGATGTAGACGAATTTAACCACAAGTTAATATAACGATGATTGAATTTAATGTTGAGTAAATTGATATAGCTAGTCGAATATGGCGATGACAAATTCATATACCCTAGACGGAATTAAATGTCAGTAGCAAGTAGATGTCGAGTATGTTAATAAGAATGATTTTTTTTTTTTTTTAAGTGACCCGTTCAGGACGGGCGAGCAAACCCATTCCCAAGGCCCAGTAAATAATCTGCGAAATCAAATGAAGGTTGATCCCTAACAGCACTCAATTGTCACGGGGCACTTGTACCAACCATACGTTGTGATAAGCTAGGGGCATTACAGTCATAGGCCTACCTTGTTTTTAGATACTAGTGGCCTTGTTTCTATGACGTGTTGGTGGGGCAACAGTTGGGATCGATCCGTGACCCAGTAATTGATCTTTTGCAAAATCACTCTCCCGATGATGTAGTGGTAATAGCAAATTAATGTAATAGATTTTTTTTTTTTACTAGTTAATAATCCATAGTAGAAGCTGATGTTAATATCAAGTGAATAAGGTCGATTTTACTTGTTAAGAGCAATCTCGTATAATTGACTATTTATTTACTTTCTTTATATACAGTATTTACTTATTGTGGGGTCGACCTTGGTCATAGTTCGTTCCCTGATGTCCAGTAGTTCGTGCGAATTCTAACATCGTTCCACAGCTTTACGATAAGTGAACGATGACTTGAAGCTTGGTGATGTTTTCCAAAATCAACACACTTTTCAGTATATTGTATAAGAGATTCGTAATTCTTCAACTAAAAATTAGAGTGATATTCCTGACCGCGACTGTACATGCTTCTGCCTTAATATCACCGCGCTGGGGCTAATATCCTCCGCCAGTACTGAACACATGCTATGGCTGCCTCATTTAGAACTGGTGTAATGACATTTGTGGGGATGTGTTTTTGACATGCTGGTGGGTCTTGTGAAAGACCATTAAAGTACCGTATGTTAACGAAATTCATTCAGGCTAATTATTGCCCCAGCCTGGGATCGAACTAGCCTGGTAATATAGTCGAGTTTATTGATTTATAAATTAACCCCGTCACTACGATGACGTATTTCTGAGTTTGCCCTTGTTACCTCAGACTATCCTAGGTAAGAAAAGACCCTTCAAACAGAGGGAGTAAGATATAACCTTCATTATCGTCTTCATTAAACACCGGTAGTAAAGTTTCGTCTAAATTTGGATAAATTCATCTAGAAGTAGAAAGATAAGAAATACAGTAGGCCTACGGTTGTACAGACTTTAGAGATTTAAAACAGTCGAATTTATTGTTATTAGCAAATTACAAATATCGGGTGTATTGGTAACCGCTTCATTACAGTGGACAGTCCTGTACCAAGAGAATCAAAACAAGACGTCATCGTACTGATGCAGTTAATGGAGACTGTTTCTAATATCTTCACTGTGGTACAGTAGGTTTCCCGCTGGCTAAATAAAATCGTCAGACGGTGGGAAAAAAATCTAAGGGGTTAATTAGTGTTTTTAGCTCCATCACTACGAGTCCTTTCCTCAGGTGAATTAAAGTGCCTGAGTGTAACAAACGTAAAGTAACGTCATCATTGTTTTACTGAAGCTGTATATATAACCTCTAAGCAGAAATTTTCCGAGGCGTGTAAAAAAAAGTTGCCTTGTTATATATATATACAGTAATATATATATATATATATATATATATAATCAGCCGTTGAGGTCCATTGCAGGACCGTCCTATCCCTACCGAAGCAGGGACGATACAAGCCATGTATTTCTACGCAGTGCCTTAGGCTGTCTGGTAGAGACTGTATGTAGGGTGAGAAGTGCTTGTGAGTTTAATTGTTGTGTTGTAGTGGCTTTGGATGTGTGTGTAGTCGGTGAACCAAGTGTAATTGGGCCTTAAGCCGATTGCGTGCAACCATACTATATAGTATGCGACACTGGTTCAACCACAGCACCCCTTATGTCTGCCAAAGTGGTCAGTAGCTTGGTGAACGCTTCCCAAAGTTTTTACAACCTTGGCGGGAGGCGAACCCGCGCCCACCAGCGTGCGAGTCGCACACTCTGCCATTGTACCACGGAGGATATATACTGTATATATGCGACGCCTATCGGGAATGCGTTTACTCATTCATTGCGATGCTGTCACATGCATGTTACCTTCAGACGATTTTTATTAAACTTGGGAAACGTACTAAGTGGTTATTGAAGGGTATGTCCAACCCTTCTGGTTCGAAGTCTTACCTGCAGTTAACATAATCATCTGGAGTTCTTAACAAAACAAATACAGTAATACGTCGTCGTGCTGATGGGTTCAAGAGTCTAATCGATTCATGGTTACAGGAATGAAGTGGATGACAGATTATTGAGACTATCTGAACATTTGAATTTAAGAGTAAATTCGATTTTTTTTTTTTTAATGATAGTAAATATGAAGCAGATTTCTTGGTTTTTATCTCCTGTCAGTGATTTTGGACGGAAATTATGTATTCATCTTGTGTTTGTGTACGAGATACGGCATTTTACAAAGTTATCGGATTTCAGTGAACTCCGGTGGATTGGTGGACAGTGGGTCAGGGTAGAATTCATTAGATATAGATATGGATCTGGATCCTGATGTAGGAATGAATAATAAATTCTTCTGGTGTTGGCGGAGGTACGCGCTTTCTGTTATTGTAAAATGGCAGGTTAGACCGTAAAATTAATTGGTATGTGAGACCGTAAAAGTAAGGTATTCGTCCGGTAGGAAAGAGTAATTACAGCTGTACATCATTAATTTTATTGATGTTAGCGGAGGTGCGAGCTGAGTGCTTTCTAGCTCTCTCTGCATGATTGTCAGTGTGTGATGGGGCCAGTATTACTGAGTATCTAATTGGTACTGTTGAGGCACATACAGTATGTGCGGTGACTGCCAGTAAAATTTTTACTCGTTATAATGATAGTTAATAATCATTATCATCAAGGATTCAGTATCCCGCATAATCATTATCATCAAGGATTCACTCAAAGTTGTAAAGATAATCTTTGGAGTCTGTATTTAAGAAAGACGATGGTTACGTTTTAAAAGGAAATGAGGCCCGTAAAATGTTGGTAAATTTACGATGAGGATGGCGTAGTGGGAAAAATCATAATGAAGGCTGGTACAGCTATGGCTTATTCTGGTGTGGTAATAATCAAAAGAATATGGGAACTTCATGTGAAAGTGAGCATTACCGTATCGCGAATACTATTCAGACGCGTGAATTAACTTTTCAGTGTAGATGCAGGGATAAATAATCAGGCAGTTTGGAAAACATGTAACAGGTGTGGTGAGGTAACGCGTTGAACAAACTGCTGGAACTTGAGGTGGATATGAAATTGTTGTGTGTGTGATACAAGTTGAGCACATTTGTTAAATTTCTGTAAACAGAAAATTGAATATACAATTTATGGAATATATATAGTAACGTATGAAGGAACCTCAGGAATAATTATTGGAACTTGAGGGGGATTTGAGTTACAACCATGGGAGATACAACAAGCACAAGCGAACATCAGAAAAGTGGGAAGGCGGGAAAGGGGAGAGTTGGATCAGCCAGTCCTGAAGTATTATTGTGTGGAGGAAGTCACGAACTGTCAGAGCTGGAAAAGCCAACATTACGTCTTAATACAACTTGCAAATCCCCCACCACCCCGACTCAGGATGTTTCAAGTCCGGCTTTGGTGCCAACTTCACCTTCTCTCGGCCCCACGACTCCATCATCACCCCTTCACGTCCCCGCTAAGTCCTCTAGCCGCTCAAGAACGCCATCCCCTCAACCAAGAACTCCTTCCCCGGCTCCTCCACTCCACAAAACCTCCGTGATTGATGGAATATCTCCCCAAAGTGAAGGTAAAATAGGGGAGACTTTACCTCAAAATGGCTGCGAGTCTACTCGGCCGCCACTGCCATCTAGTGGTGATGGGAACAACTCGCAGGATTCTCCTCTGCCTAACATAACGGATATACAGCCAAGATTCGCCAATTTTCTGGAAACAGCCGACAAAAGTAAGTTTGCTTATTGGTATTTATTGTTTATTTTGGTGTTATTTAACGAGTTTTATTTTCTCTGAAGAGTTTTGTTATCAGTTGATGTCCATTGCTGAGATGATCAATGAAATTTTCACTCTTGTCTCCTGCTCCACAGTTTCTTTTAACAGTTTGACAGTGATGTTAGCGAGGGAACGAACCACTTGTATGAGTATTATAGGAACGGTCACAGTCGAATTCTTAGTGAGCCCCATACAGCCCCAACATCCGTTTCGAAGAGATATGCCGGTAGTAATGTTAATAACACCTTGTGTTAGATGACATTTTCTTATAATCTTCCTGCCTCCAGACATTTTCACATTTCGAGCTGGAAGGGTTAGTTATGCTGTAGCTTTCATTAACCACCTTTGTGAGGAAGCGTAACTGTCTTGAATTATCGTCGGGAGATAACTAGAACATAATGCAAAAGACGTTATCAGATTGAAAGGGTTAAAGGGTGCTGGCATCAAAATATACGTAAATTTCTGGCTCATGGTCGAAAATCAGCTGTCTCAAAAATATGGTTGTGGTGGTGGCAGCACACACACAAAGTTTTATGGC
>JAGKTI010004913.1:0-17707 GCA_018397915.1 Birgus latro
TTGAGTCTAGGTGTTAATTTATTTTTGATGTTTGTGATGTGTTGTTTAAATGACATTGATGTATGTTACACCAAGGATTTTGTATGTGTGTGTGTGTGTGTGGTAGGGGAGTGTTGTCTATGGTGAGGTGTGGAATGTGACTGTGTTCTGCTGTCCAGTTTGTGAGAAGGGTCACTGTAGATTTGGCTGGGGCTATTTTGAGTCTGTTTGTGGTGAACCATTTGTGTAGTGTGTTGATGTAAGGTTGGAGGACGTGTGTGGCTGTGTTTGCATTTTGGTGTGTGCATGTAAGTGTTATGTCATCTGCATAGGAAGCTATGTGTATTTGTTGTGTGTGAGGTGTGGGTATGTCATGCATGTATAGGTTGAAGAGTGTAGGAGACAAGACAGATCTTTGGGGGATGCCATTTGTGAAGTTTCTGATGTTCGAGGACTGACCAGCAAAAGTTTCATGTGCATACCTCCCTGCTAAGTAGTTTGCCAGCCATCTTTTTGTGTTATTGTGCATGTTTGTGTTGAATATTTTGTTTGTGAGGTTGTGGCGGGGGATGGAATCAAAAGCTCTACTAATGTCTAGTGTGACTAGGAGTGTTCTATGTGGTGGCTTAACTGAATTTATGCCATCAAAAACTCTCTGTGTGAGGTCTGTAAGAAGAGTGTTTGTTGAGTGTAGTGGCCTAAAACCACGTTGTGATGGGGCTAGGGGGGTGTGAGGTGTAACTAGTTGTAGTACCAGTCTTTCAGTGATTTTGGAGGGGGTGCAGAGGAGTGTGATGGGGCGGTGTGAGGAAGGTAATGTGGGGTCTTTGTTGGGTTTGGGAATAGTGATGATAATTCCATGCGTCCAGATGTTGGGTATTATGTTGTGTGAGTAGCTGTAGTTTGATATGTTGGTGAGTGCTTGTATGCCTTGTGGTCCAATGTGTTTAAGGTGTATGTTGCTTATGTTGTCTGGTCCACAGGCAGATGAGTGCTTGAGGTTGCTGATGATGTGCTTCGTTTGGTTGTAAGTGAAAGGTGCGAAGTTTGGGTCTGTGGGGAATAGTCTGTTACGTCGTATGATTCGTCGTTCGTCACGATGGGGGTTTAGGTGGCTGACATGTGAAAAGTGATTGATGAGAGTGTTTGCTTGTTGTTTGTTTGAAGGTATGTCTGTTGTTGTGATGGCAGCGTGTGACTGTGTAGTGTTACTGTTGGAGAGTGTGATGCTGTTTAGTGTTTTGTAGAGTTTGCTGATGTTTGTTTTGTGATCAAGTGTTTTGGAGATAATTATTCCAATTTAGTGTTTGCTGTTCTGATATTTTATTGTTTATTTGAGTGTTGAGGTCTTGTATTTGTTACATGGTGTCACGCGTATGTGGTGTTCGGGAGTGTCGTAGTGTGTCCCGTTGTCTGATCAGGCTTTGAATTTCTGGTGTGAAATTGGGGTTGTGTCTTTTTTTGTTCCCTCTAGGGATGTGTCTTTTGTCTGCGTTTTGTATAATTGTATTGAAAGTGTGCACATCGGTGTTGATGTTTGTGATGGATGTACTGTTTAATGTTTCAAAGTGTTGTTTTGTTTCAGTTGTGAAGGCCTCCCAGTTGGCTCTCTTATAATTAGTGTATGTGTGTCTGTGGCCAGCTGGGGTGATTCTGGTTTTGGTAGCGATGATGATCAGGAGGTGGTCAGAGCCAACTCTCCAGGAAGTTGTGGGGGTGAGATTTGGGGAACAGAAGGAGATGTCTGGGAATGATGGGAGGACGAGTGCTTTGTGTGGGATATGGGTATGATGATTGGGATGATGAGTATGAAAAAATGATCTGTCTGGGTTCGTAGTGCCAGCCCTCTTTCTGTGTCAGGGTTGTTGACATACCAGGCCAATGCCTTGGCATTGAAATCACTACCCAGGATGATGTTGGGTATGTTAGTGATGTGGTGTATTTGTGGAGAGTAATTGTGTGGTACTGTGCGGGATGACGGGGGGAATGTATATGTTGGTGATTGTTGTGTGTGATTTGTTACCAGTGCTTATTTTAATTGATTGTATTTCTGTCGTAGTGTCATGTGGGGGGAGAAGTGACTTTGTGTGTGCACTGGTATGTGAAAAGTTGACGGATTTGTGTACCAGAGTGATGAGTCCACCGCCACCGCCGTTGGCCCGGTCTTGTCTGATGGTGGTAAAATTATGAAATGTAGATGTTTTTTGTTTCTTGTAAGATGGCATTGTGTATGTTGTGTTGTTTGATGAATTGTGTGAGCTCTTGTTTTTTTGTGTTTATGCCACCTATGTTTAGTTGGAGAATGTTTATGTTATGTGTGCGGTGTGTGTTGGGTGCTACAGTGTAACTTGTGGCCAAACATCAGTTTTGCAGCTGTGTAGCCAGTAGACTCATGGGATGTAGACCAATATGCCATCAGCAATGCAGGTGGTTTCTGCTCCCATTCCATTTGTCCCTCTACACAGTACTTGACCAGTTCTTGTCCCAGGGTCCAGTTGAATTTCACCTCCATCCTATCTGACTGTGGCCTTAGTGGGGTCGTCCTGGTCTTCTTGATCCCCAGTAACTTGCAGCACTCACGTAACACAGCAGACTCAAAGTTTCTAGCCTGGTCTGACTGTAGCTCTTTTGACATCCCGGAACAACAGATAAACTGGTCAGCTGACACCTGTGCAACAGTTATGGCCTTTTGATTGGGGATGGCATAGGCTTTTGGCCACTTTGTGAAGTAGTCTGTGATGACATATATACCGGTTTCCTTTTTCAGTGAGTGGCAAAGGTCCATCAATGTCCACCGCGACTCTCCATCGGTGCATCCACTTGATGCAGCTTTGGAGGGGCGCAACCACATCCCTTGGGTCCCTTCTTGGCACTGCATACATCACATTCCTGACGCCACTCTTCAACATCATGCCGCATGCCAGTCCAGTAGAACCTCTGTCACAGCCGACTTTGAGTTTTCTTCACTCTCAGGTGCCCACTAGTGATCTGGTTATGGGATTCATCCAAGATTTCACACCTCATTTTCTTCGGAACCATCAGTTGCCAATAGTCACTGAGGCCAGTGGGTGTCTCCGACTGATGCTCCAATGGTCCGTTGTTCAAACAAAGAAGTTCCCACTGACTTCAGTAGCTCATAGTTGCAGGGCTGAATCTGGAAACCTCTTACCAAGATGGTCACATTGTACTCTGCTGCAGCCACTTTAGCACTGGTTGTAAATCTGCATCCTCTTCAGGTCATCTTCAGCTGACACTGGCCCTGTCACTGCAGTACGGTTGCCTTTCTTGCTATGATGTTTTTTTTTACTACACTGTCAGCATTGCCATGTACCCGCCCAGGATGGTGCTGCACCTCATTGTTATGCTGCTGCAGCTTCTCAAGCCAGCATGCTGGTTGTCCTTCCGGATTCTTTAAGGTCTTCAGCCACTTGAGTGCTGCATGGTCTGTCCTGATAATGAAGTAAGACCCATACAAGCAGGGATGGAAGAAATCAAGGCTCTTCATCACTGGCAAGAGCTCCTTACGGTTCACGCAGCAGTTCCGCTTCGGTGGGCTGAGCTTGCTGCAATACACCACCACATACTCTTTGTCATCTTTCTTCTGCGACGGGATTCCACTGATACCATGGTCACTAGCGTCACAGTCCAAGATAAGTGGCTGACTGTGGTCTGGGTATGGCAACACTGGAGAGCTTTCCAACCTCTGCCTTAGTTCATCGAAGGCCTTCTGAGTCACTGCTGTCCACACAAACTTCTGCCTCTTCCCCAACAACTTGTGCAGAAGTTCAACTGTTGTTGCAAAATCCTTGACAAAATGCCAGGAAACTCCATAGCTCCTTCACACAAGTTGGAACTGGCCAGTTTTTCACAGCTGCCACCTTCTCTGGATCAGTACTGAAGCTACCCTCACCTACATTGTGTCCCAGGTACTACCTTCTGAAACAAGTTGCACTTCTTGGGGTTCAGTTTGAGGTGTGCTGCATGAATCCTGTTGAACACCTCCGACTGCCTCTCCAATTCCTGGTTCAAATTCTGTCCAAAAAGAGTTACATCGTCCAGATAGATGAGAACTGCCTGCCAATGCAGGCCTTCCAGTACACAAATCATGAGATGCTCAGAAGTAGCTGGGGCAATACATAGGCCAAAAGGCAGCACCTTAAACTGCCACAAACCCTGCCTGTATGAAAAGGCTACTTTCTCCTTGTCCTTCTCTGCAACCATAACCTGATGATATCCTGCCTTCATGTCTAGGGTGGAGAACCATTTGGCACCTGACAGAGCATCCAGGGTGTCATCAATCCTTGGCAAGGGATACACATCCTTCGCTGTCACTTCATTCAGGGCTTGATACTCCGCACAGCACCTTACCAAGCCATCCTTTTTCCTTACCAGAACCACTGCTGAAGCCTAAGGATTGCTGGACTTTTCTCATTCAGGGCTTAATAATCCACACAGCACCTTACCGAGCCAGCCTTTTTCCTTACCAGAACCACTGCTGAAGCCTAAGGACTGCTGGACTTTTCTGTCTCCCTGACTTTGAAGATTCTCCATCACCTTCTCCATTCCTTGCCATTGAGCTGGCGCCATCCTTCGCACTGGCTGTTTAATTAGGCGGTGATCCTTTATGTGTATACAATGCTCCACCAGATCAGTGCACCCCAAATCTAGGTTTCATTGGAAAAAGCATCAGCTCACTTTGTCAGTAGCTGCCTCAACTTCAACACTTGAGTCATTTAGGCATTGGCAACTTCTTGAAAATAGGTCTTGTAAGTGGTCTGGCAGATATCCATCTTCTTTGTGAACACTCCTTTTCAGGCCTTCCTCGAGGTCCACTGCCTGGCACAGTCCCACAGTTTCTCCCGTGTTGATCTTCTGTGGCTCGCAGGAGAAATTGGCCACCACAACCGGCCCTTTACCTGCACCTGCTTCCACCAAAGTTCTCCCCACAATTACTCCTCCAGCCTTTGTTTTGCACCGCACATCAGGCTCCACTACCCCTAGACAGCTGTCAAAAGAGCCACTCACCTTGCACTAGAGCAATAGTTCTGATTTGGGGGGCATCACTGTAGTGTGGAACTCCCTCACCTCACCACCGGAACTGGTACGTCTTACTGCCGTGACGGGCGCCGACTTTCCTTTGAACCTTCATCTTAATGGAGCAGAATTCCAGCTCACATCCCATGGACATCAGATAGTCCAGACCAAGAAAGCAAGGATCCTCCATCTTGGCTACATAGACTGGAAGTGTGGCCTCTTGCCCTGCAGCTTCAGTTTGGACATCCAGAGGTCCCCTCAGTTCTGTGTGGTGCCAAGTTATGCCACACAGTTGTTCTAATAACTCAGGCAGGTACCGATGATGTAACATCAAGCCTTACAAAAATCTGCTTTGAAGCTGAATCAATCACCGGGCAACTTCTCTTGCCATCTATTCTTCCGTCTACTCGCACATTGTCAATTGCAATTCTCTTGCATTTTCTCGGTGTTGGGGCTCCTTGGGAAAAGCTGGCTGGTGGTTGCCCCTTAACACCAGCCTCCAATAGTTTTCCATTACTTTCTGGTCTTCTGCAGCCTTCTTCTTATCCTCCTTTTTCTTCTTTGGACACTCAGAACTGAAATGTCCCACCTCACTACATGTCCAACACCCTTTTGTTACAATTGTAGATTTCCTTGCTCCATCTTGCATTTGTAACAATCCTCCTTTTTGTGTCCTGGCTTCCCGCAGAACCAGCAACATCCTTTGGTCTTGTCCTGTTCCCTCCTCCACTTTTAGCAGTCCTTTTTGCTGTGTCCTGGCTTTTCACAGTACCAACAACTTAATTCAAATTTTTCCACTGCATGTACCTACCCCTTTCTTGCCTTGAATCCTGCACTATGACCTGCCTGAAAAGTGGACTTACTGGAACTGGGGTAGGACTCAAATTCTAGAACCCTGGCTAGTGCTTCTTGCATTCTTCTGGATTGTGCCTGCTTCACTTACTGCTTCAACTCTGCGCTATCAAGAGCATCAATGAACTTGACCCTCATGAGAATAGCCATCCTGTTAGGTGCTGCTCCAGGGTATGCCTTCTGTGCAATACCCCCAGGTCATGAGCAAGCTGCCACAGGGATTCACCTCGAGCCCATACACAGGTTCAGAATCATGCCCTGTAAGCCTCAGTCTGGTACATGGTCTCATATCTGTGCTCCAACACATCTACTAGGGACTGATAACCAGGGCTGGGATCAGTTCATTTTTGTCAATTCAATTGAGTTCCAATTAAGAATAAAATTGTAATCAATTCCAATTCAATTCATTTCATTCATAAAAAAAGAAATCTTCAGTTCCAGTTCAGTTCACTTAATTATGGTCAATATTTCATTCAATTAAAATGTTTTTAATTCAAAATCAGTTTTAATCTTCCCAGTACCATTAATCTACTGGAAAGAAATAAAAATGAGGTTTCAAATTATTTTTAACTTTTTTTGTGATAGCAAACTGTATATTTTACTGATTATTTGAGTATACTGTAAGTTAATTATTGTCTGTCTATCTATCTATTGCCAGACGCCTCAATCCCACACGGGGTGGCCACAAACAAATCGCCTCCATGTCACTCTGTCCCCCGCCATTTCACTACCACGCTCCCAACTCACACCCCCCTCTCTCATATACCTCTCCACTCCATCCCTCCATCTCATCCTCGGCCTCCCCCTCCCTCTCGCCCCCTCCACCTCACTCCCTACACTCTCCTCGTCAGTCTTTCACTCTCCTCGTCAGTCTTTCACTCTCCATCCTCTCCACATGCCCAAACCACCTTAACGTGTTTCTCCTAACGCTTCCCATCACGTCCACAACCACACCACAACGCTCCTTCACTTCCTCATTTGTTAGTCTGTCTCTCCATGTGACTCCACATGTTCCTCTCAAATAACTCATTTCCACTGCTCTCACTCTTGACTTCTGCCCTTCCAACAGGGTCCAAGCTTCACTTCCATATGTTAGAGTTGGTATCACAATACTGTCATGTAACAACTTTTTCACTTCCATACTCACCTCCTGTTTCTTATCACTGCTTTCAGCAAACCAGAACCTTCCTTCCCTGCTGCACCCTTTCGAGCACTTCACCCTCCAGACTTCCATCCTTACTCATCACACTGCCCAGGTACTTAAATTCACTCACATTCTCCATATCCTTCCTGTCCAATCTCACTGTACATTCACTGGCTTCACTTCTCTTGAAGACCATCACTTTACTCTTCCCTACATTCACCTTTAGACCGTTTCTTACACACTGTCCCAAACTCATCTACCAAGCCTTACAGCTCTCCTTCGTCTTTGCTCAACAACACAGTATCATCTGCAAACAACAGTACAGGGAGTTTCCAAACACTGCCCTCTCTCACTAGGGCCACTCCAACATCCATTGCCCAACCTTGTATCTCTTTTATAACCCCATCCATGTACAGATTGAACAACCATGGAGACATGACACATCCTTGTTTCAATCCAACCTTCAAATAGAAAGATTCACTCAGTTTGCCATCCACACGCACTGCAGCCTTAGCACCCTCATACATACTCTTCACTGCCTTCAACAACTTCCCATCCACTCCATATATTCTTAATACCTTCCACAATCCTTGTCTATCCACCCTGTCATATGCTTTCTCCAGATCCATGAAGGCGCATACAACTTCTTGCCCTTCTCTAGAAACTTTTCCACTAAGGATTTAAGAATGAATATCTGGTCTACACAACCTCTTCCCTTCCTAAAACCTCCTTGTTCTTCTCCAACTAATTCCTCTTTAATTTCCCTAGCTCTGTCAATAAGTATCCTACCATATACTTTTCCTATTACACTGAGAAGGCAAATGCCCCTATGATTACCACACACTGCTTTTTCCCCTTTTCCTTTGTACAGAGGAATAATTATACCTGACTTCCAATCCTCAGGGACTCTACCCTCCTCCCAAGCCAATCTGCACACCTTCCACATCCATTCTATTACTGTCTGTCCCCCATGCTTCAGCATTTCACCACACACTCCATCAATTCCTGGGGCTTTCTCCATTTTAACTTTCTTCTTTGCTTCCACCACTTCCATCCTACTGATTTCTTCCTCTCTTTTCACAACCCTCCTTCTCCCTGCCATTCCCCAGCCACTTATACTTGCATTACTTTCATTCTCTATGTTCAACAGTTCATTAAAGTGTTCTCTCCATCTGTTTACTTTTTCTCCCTTCTCCACTAGTAATCTACCATTTTTATCTTTCACACCCCCACTGACTTCGTTGGCACCCTGTCTAGCTCTCTCTACCTCCTTCCAGAACATTTTCTACCATTCCCTCCACTTTGCACTCAAATTCCTTTCAAATTCCTCATCCACTCTCTTCTTACACTCTCTTACTAATCTTTTCACCTCTCTCCTCCTCACTACATATAACTCTCTCGTCCGTCTCTCAGCTTCTTCAACGCCCCTGTTCCTCATCCACTTATTATATGCTTTCTTCTTTTATGCCACAGCCTCTCTCACCTCTTCAGTCCACCATGCTGTTCCCTGAACCCCCTTTCATCTTCTCTTCACCTCACACACCACCTCACATGCTTCACAGATTTCTTCTGTGAATATCTTGCACACGCCTTCCACGTCCCCCATCTGCTCCAATCTATATTTACCCAATCGCTCCTCCACTTCTCTTTTATATTCAGCCTTTATTCCATCCTCTTGTAACTTTTCTACCCTCCTTGTAAGAAGTACTTCCTCCTGTCCTTCCCTTCTTCTCTTCCTCCATCTTGTTTGGATTCTGATTGTGGCCACCACCAAGTGGTTGTCAGAAAGTCCACTTCCCCAGCCTCTATATACTCTTGCATCCATTACACATCTTCTCATCCTTTCATCCACACACACAGTCAATCTTTGCCTTCCGTTCATTCATTCCACCGTCCACTCTTCTCACCATTCGCCATGTATACCTATGGATCATTTTGTGCCTGAAGAGGGTATTAGCTACCACCAACCCCCTCCCAGCACAAATGTCCACTAAAGCACTGCCATTCTCCTCCATCTCTGCAGGCACACCCCACTCACCAACCACTCCATCCACCTTCTCATTCCCTACTTTTCCATTCATATCTCCAATCAGAAACACTTTCTCATTCCTTTCAAACTTTTCCAAGCAGGCTTCCACATTTGTCCAGAACTCTTCTCTCACTCTACTTACACGATCTTGCGTTGGCGCATACACACACACAATTGCCCACATTTGTAGTCCAACTTTCACTCTTACCCACACAATCCTTGACCCAACTGATCCATGGTCTCTTACATTCTCCTTCCATCTGTTGCTCACAGCAATACACACTTCCTCTTTCACCCTCTCATTCTCACCCACTCCCGTGCATATACCCCATCCATACTCCCATTCTCTCACACTCTCACCTCGCCATTTAGTTTCAGTTATTCCACATATATCCACTTTCGCACTCTCAAGCACCTGTACAATCTCTCTCTCTTTCACCTCATCATTCATATCCCTAACATTCCATGTTGCAATCTTTATCACGTCCTTTGTCCGGTACTTTTTTGTCAACTTTTGGTCAGTCCTGGTCCGAGGCTTCTTGTTCGTATTTTTAGTTGTTTTTACGGGGCGGGGTACTAACCCACCACCAACCCTTTTAGTCGCCTCTTGTGACAAGCAGGGATACTGGGGGAGAATTCTTGAAAAAAAACCTACCCCAATTCAACCCCTAATTCCAATTCAATTCAGTTACTTTTATTTTTATATTTTTTTCTTCCAATTCAGCTCCAATTTCAGTTTTTTAAATCATTTCCAATTCAATTCCAATTCAGTTCATAATTGACCCCAGCCCTGCTGATAACTGTTCCTCTCCACCACTGACATTTGCCCAAGAATCTCCATTGCAGCACCCTTGAGACCAGGAGCAAGCTGCTCTGCCCTCTGCCTATCATCCCAACCATTCTGATCAGCAAGTAACTCAAACTGCATATGGTAAACTTCCCAAGATACTTTGTCATCAAATTCCTGGGGTTTCTTTTTAATAGGAGCGTTTGCAGTAAGGAGTGGTTACTAGATACTGCCAGAATTTTTAATTTCTGATTTTATTTACAGGACTGCATAATTCTTACATAACGGGTGTTTTTTCATGAAAATAAAATTACAAATTTTTCTCATTCATTTAAGGTGTGTTTGGTGCCTAATAATGAGGTTACAAGATACTTTGTGATGTTGTTCACAATTTTGTGGTGTTGGTTATATACGTCAGAGGATGAAGATTTATCGTTTTTTACACATATGTACATATTTTTCTTTATTTATACTTTTATTCAGATACTCCCAGTGGTCACCAGCAAAGGTATTAACAGAAAAAAATAAGATTTTCATCAGACACTCGGGTTCCTACGGACAGAAGATCGCAGGTGGCACAGGAACAAACTCGGCAAAGAATCTATGATTTATCTCTCAACTCATATATGCTGAAATGTTTCACTGCCTGAGAAGCAAATAATAGTTAATATATGTCTAAAGTATTATTATTTACAGATTATATGCGTAAAACTGCTTATATTTCACCAATACCAACCATTATAACCATTGCTAGAATCTGTTAGGTATGAGGTAAATAACGAACAGTGTGACGAGTGCTATATATTAATATTCTTCTTTATATGAACTAACATCATTTTAAAGTCATGAATATTGCTGTCATGTTAAATTAACAGATTTATCTGCTGTACAAAGATGGAGAAAACAGTCTCGGCTCCAGACCTGCCTGGTGCCTGGCGTACAAGCGTTTGTCAATAGATGTAAACATTCACATTCAGTATTACATACTTTATATGTGCCGTGGCTGACTGCAAGTCGGATTCAAGAAAGACAGCAACAAAGAAGAAGGACGCGAGATAATGTCAGAGGCTGGGCCAGGTTCCCATCTGCCAAGACAGAACCAGTAAGAAGAAAAGTGTGAGAAGTGAGGTGCAGGACTCAAGAGGGAAGTGGGATGGAAAGCCATTCGTACCGCAGGCAGCAACTATCTGGTGAAACAACTTTTTTTTTTTAAATACTTTTGCTGGTGACCACTGAGAGTATTTGAATTAAAGTATAAGTATAAATCAAGTAATATTCGTACGTATATGTAAAACCGATAAATCTTTAACCCTTGACGTATATAAGCAGCACCACAAAAACAATCGAACAACATCACAAAGCATTTTGTGACTTCATTATTAGGCACCAAACACACCTTAAATGAATGAGAAAAACTTGTTCTTGATATATTTATGAAAAAACACCCGTCTGTATGGGAAATAAAATCAGAAATTAAAAATTCTGGTGGTATGTAGTATCTGTACCGTGTTTTGGCCTTCGTGTGGCATCTCCTATTAAACCCCCATTATAGTCATGCACTTCACTGGTTTGGGTCCTAAAAACTAGGGCATCATAATTAAGTCCAGGAATTAAAACTTCTGCATTCTGATTATTCAACCCTGTAATTCTACTTTAGATATTTGGGATCCATGAGGATTCATTATATGCTGTCCATTCTTTTCATATACTCCCTGTACACTAACCTGAGGCTCAGCAGTGCAATATTTCTCTACAGCCTCAATTTCCTCACTATACTCGATTTTTATCCAGCTGATGATCCACTTTCGTGAATGTGGTACCTGTGCACTCCTACTGCGTGTTTGGTTGGTTTCAATTTCATACCTGAAGTATCATACGTACAAAAAATAGTTGTACCTTATATTCCAATTCTCATAAATGTTTTTTTGCATTGTCACTGTACCATACAAACTGACATGAAACGAGTACAGTACGACCTCACTATAACGGACTAATTGGGGCTCAGGCCAGTCCGAAATATGCGAAATTCCGATAAAAGCGACATCCGGACTTACCACTGCTAATCCGGACTTTTTCTGATATATCAGACATTAATCCGGATTGCGTCAGTGGTTTCCACCACCATTGCAGTATTGTACTGTGTTATTCCTTCACTGTATTGGTATAATAATACTGTACTGTGCACAGAAAATCATGTCTTTTACTTGTCTTATTGTGGTGAACATAGCTGAATGTCAGGCAGTCCGGACTGCTTTCTGGCTTTATCAGACATTTTCCGATATATATAGGAGTTTAGTCCGGTAGCTCCTCGATCCGATAAAAGCGAATTCCGGTCTACTGAAGTCCGTTATATCGAGGTTTTACTGTATGTATCTCTGCTTCACCCAAGCGGACAGTGAATTTGAGGAAGTTGAATTTGAATTGAAATATTGTTGTAAAAGGTACAGAGTTGTTGCATCTCCCTATATTTAAACAAATAAATAAATAAATGCATATGGCTGGGTAAGTGCAAATAAAAGGTATCTTAATAGTAATCCCTCCACTATCCGACGTAATAGAGCCAAAGGCATGTCCGGATAGTGGTCTTGTCCGGATAGTGGCCCTGAAGCTCCAGCACTGGTCATTCATGACCCTAACCTAACCTAACCTAAATCAGAAAACCACCTACCTACCTCCCTACCAGACATGCATAGCACTTATTTAAGTCCCCTTTTACATAAATAATGCACACAAAGCATGAATTAACTGAATTTTAACCAAAAAATGATGATTTAGAGGTGAGTAAGGCATAGGTGCTCACAACTTGCCAGCAAGTGTAAGTAAGTATCAGACATGGAAATCACTATGAAAATCACCCTTTCTCACACCATATTCATTAAATAATGGACACAAAGCATGAATTCATTGAATTTTAACCCAAAAATGATGATTTTGAGGTAAGTAAAGCATAGATGTTCATGAGTTGGCAGCTTGGTGTAAATAAGTATCGGTCGTGGCAGTCACTAAGAAAATCATCATTTCTCACATCTTATGCACAAAAATATGGGATACAAAGCATCAGATAAATAAACTGTTACCAGAAAAAGAGTTAGGTATGGCAAAGGTGTTCACTGTTCACCAACAGCACCTGTCATTCTTGACCCTAACCTATCCTAACTTAAATCAGAAAACCACCTACCTACCTCCCTACTGGACATGCATAGCACTTAATTAAGACCCTATTCACATAAATAATTGGCACAAACCATGAATTAATTGAATTTTAACCCAAAAATGATGAATTTGAGTTAAGTAAGGCAGGGGTGTTCACGAGTTGGCAGCTTAGTGTAAGTAAGTATCGGATGTGGCTATCACTATGAAAATCATCATTTCTCATATCTTTTGCACTAAAATATAGGATACAAAGCATCAGATAAATAAATTGTCACCAGAAAAAGAGTTAGGTATGGCAAAGGTGTTCACTGTTCACCAACAGCACCGGTCATTCTTGACCCTAACCTAACCTAACCTAAATCAGAAAACCACCTACCTAACTCCCTACCGGACATGCATAGCACTTAATTAAGACCCCATTCACATAAATAATTGGCACAGAGCATGAATTAATCGAATTTTAACCCAAAAATGATGATTTTGAGGTGAGTAAGGCAGGGGTGTTCGCCAGCTGATTACTTAATGAACGTAAGGAAGAGACATGATTATTACTGAGAGAATCACCTTTTCACAGCCTGTGCACTCAAATATGGGACACAAAGCATGAAGTAAATAAAATGTAGCCAGAAAAATTATGATTTAGAAGTGTTTGGGGCAAAAATGTTCACCAGTTGACTAGATAGTGAACGTAAGTAAGAGACATGGTAATCACTGAGAAAATAACCTGTTTCACAGCCTGTGCACTCAAATATGGGACACAAAGCATGAAGTAAATAAAATATAACCAGAAAAATTATGATTTAGAGGTGTGTGGGGCAAAAATGTTCAGCAGTTGACTAGATAGTGAACGTATGTAAGAGACATGGTAATCACTGAGAAAGTCACCTCTTTCATAGCCTGTGCACTCAAATATGGGACACAAAGCATGAAGTAAATAAAATGTAACCAGAGAATGAGGATTTAGAAGTGATTATGGAAAATATTTAGCAGTTGACAATGTTTACTTACAGTCCATGATTGTTGTTTACCCCCATCTCTAAGGATTTTACAGTGGTCATAATTGCTCTTGAAGCATGTCCAGTAATCCAGTGTTTAACTACACTTAATCCTTAGCACTGTGTCTTTTGATTATTTAAACGAACGAAAATACCGCAAACGATCGGACAGCCGTCCACTGTTCACGGGAGTTGAGACAGAACTAGTAGGAGGGCGATTTGGCGGGAAGGGAGCTAGTCGGCGCGAGCGGGAAATTCAAACTGACGCGGCCGGAAAAAATAGGATTTTTTTTGGATTTTTTCGAATTTTTTGGCATTTTGGGGTTTGGACAGCCTACGATGTCCGAATAGTGATGTATCCGGATAGTGGACGTCTGGATAGTAGAGGGATTACTGTACTTAGGACTTGTTATATTAGACAATAGTACCATTCTAAGTAAATTAGCGGTTTTGTCAGTGGTAAAGTGATGAAAGTGGGGAGGCGAATGGAACAGTCGCTACAGGGGAGGGTGTGGACACGAGAAACGGCCAGGTGGGAAAAACAAGTTGTCCCGTCTCGCAAGATGTCAGACTTTAATGTGGATCACACCTACTCCATTGCTTCGATACCTTCGCCCTTATTATCCGAAAGTATATATATATATATTTATTTATTAGAGATGCAACAACTCTGTACCTTTTATAACAATAAATATTTCAATTCAAATTCAACTTCCTCAAATTCATTGTCCATTTGGGTGAAGCACAGATATATACTCTTTTCATGTCTGTTTGTATAGTACAATGACAATGCAAAACAGCATTTATGAGAATTGGAATATAAGGTACAACAGAGTTTTGTAAATATGATACTTCAGGTATAAATTTGAAACCAACCAATCACGCGGCAGGAGTGCGCAGGTACCACATTCACGAAAGTGGATCATCAGTTGGAAAAAAATCGAGTATAGTTATCTTCACATGATTGACTGCATGCCTCAGTTGGTTATCTACATGCTGACTTCACTCCGTCACTATTCCCTCACTAGTCTTCAGCTGGTTGTCTACATGCTGTCTACACTTCATCACATTATTTCCTGCCTCATACTTCTGTTGCCATAGCTCAGCGTATACTTCCTCCTTCAACTGTTGTTGTTCGCCCTTCATTTCCCCCGTGAAATCATCTAGGTGTCTTTGCATCCTCAGTTGTAATTCCCTCTGTTGCACCTTTAATGCTTCTTGATACAGTTCATATTTTTCTTTCTGTTTTTTACTTTGTTCACTTTTTGCTTCTGGCTGTTCACATTGTGTTTGTAGTTGTTCACACTGTGCTTGTATTTGTTCTTTGAGTTCTTTCTGCCCTTCATTCTGTGCCTGTAATTGTTCTTTGATTCTTTCTGTCCTTCATTCTGTGCCTGCATTTGTACACTTTGTGCTTGTAATAGCTTCATAATTGCAGCCAGGACATTGTCTGCACACCCCCATGCTTCATGTCTAAGATGAGACTCACTGCAGCACTTTTGTATTTATCCAGTCTCTACTCCACTGTTATGCCGGGCTCCTACGCTCCTCTGTGGGGCGACATAGGATTGGATAATGGATGAATGGATGGACCAACTTGGAGACATAAAAAATATCGCAGAGTTTTCTTACACTGCATAACACTTTAAATTATTGAGCATACAAACTGAGATAAAATCACATAATTTATCTGTCTATCTATCTATTTATTGCCAGACGCCTTAATCCCGTAAGGGGTGGCCACAAACAAATCGCCTCCGTGTCACTTTGTCCTCTGCCATTTCACTGCCCTGCTCCCAGCTCACACACCTCTCTCTCATATACCTTTCCACTCCATCCCTCCATCTCATCCTTTGGCCTTCCTCTCCCTCTCCCCCCCTTCACCTCACTCACATACACTCTCCTCGTCAGTTTCTCACTCTCCATCCTCTCCACTTGGCCAACCCACCTTAATGTGTTTCTCCTACGCTTCCTATCACATCCACATCCACACCACAACACTCCTTCACTTCCACATTTGTCAGTCTCTCTCTCCATATGACTCCACATGCTCTTCTCAAATAACTCATTTCCACTGCTTTCACTCTTGACTTTGTCCCTCCAACAGGGTCCAAGCTTATATGTTAAAGTTGGTATCACAATACTGTCATGTAGCAGCTTTTTCACTTCCATGCTCACTTCCCTGTTTCTTATCACTGCTTTCAAGGAACCAGCAATGTTTCTTCCCTGCTGCACCCTTTCAAGCATTTCACCCTCTAAACTTCCATCCTTACTCATCACACTACCCAAGTACTGTACTTAAATGCACTCACATTCTCCATATCTTCCCTGTCCAGTCTCACTATACATTCACTGATTTCACTTCTCTTGAAGATTTAACAGTCATATAAATAAAACATTATAGAGAAAAAGAGCATGAATATTAATGCATAACTTACAAAATACCTCTACTTACAAGTAGCAGGCTAACTAGCAACTCTGACACATAATGGCAAAATACGAGAATCCTCAGGAGTACTCCAGCACTACCTAACTAGAAAATTTTGCTTTTCAACACTGTATATATTTCCAAGCCAAGCTCTAAATTCCATGTTCAGATCAGCTGTCCTATGTATGTGTCCAAATTACCATTCACTTAAGACCAGGCAGCAGACTGTTTGTGGAATTGTTAAATGTTTTTGAGAGGATGATTTTGAATTCTGAAAAACAAGCTTTACTACATCCTGTTCAATAGACAAATCAATCTATCTCTCTATAGCCAGACATCATAATCCTGTAAGGGGTGGCCATTTGTCTGTGAGTTAATTATGTTATTGGAACAGGCACTAACCCTCCACCAACCCATATATTGATATGCAGGGAACATGTATGGGTTGGTTATATGGTTATCATCCAGTGTTGTAAATAGTTTCCTTGCTTACAGGAAACCATTAAGCTTGTCATTCAGTGTAAAGCCACCTGAAAAGGAAAGAAGAGTAATAATCATGAAAATATGTTCAGTACTTTTTTTCCCCCCCTTTTCATAACAGAAGAGGAAAAAAAAATGAATGAAAAAAAAAAATCCATACACCAGATGACTGGTGTCCTCCATTCATAGAAAATTGTAACATTTGGATTTGAACAGCTGTAGGTTGAAGTTAGGGGTGAAACAACTGGGGAAATGAGTTACAAAGAGTTGCAGTTCATGAATGAAAGGTTTCTGATAGGCAGAAGGTCTACAGTATGGCAGTGTGACATTCCACACTTTCCTTCTTACCTGTAGGGGAGGTAGTTTATTTGTAATACCAAGGTTATTAATAATTCTAACAGCTTTGTTCTGAATGTTGTCTAGTTATTTTAGTGCAACCTCTCCACATCATTCCACAAGAGTGATCAATATTCCAGCTGAGAGCACCGCACAAAGCCCTTATAAACTATAGTAACTGCTCGACAGTGAAGAAGCCACGAACTCAGTACAATAACCCAAGTTTTTTTGAGGCGGTTTGAGCAAGTGATCTGAAATGAGAGGTCCAGGTGAGGGCATCGTTAAGTGAAACACCGAGAATTTCAATACTTTTGGAGATAGTAATGTTAGTAGCATTGAAGATACTGTAATATAGGAATCTGGCAGTATCTGTCTATTAGTCTATCTATCTATCTATTGCCAGACGCCTTAATCCCGAACGGGGTGGCCACAAACAAGTCGCATCCATGTCACTCTGTCCCCTGCCATTTCACTACCATGCTCCCAACTC
>JAGKTI010004913.1:37346-47814 GCA_018397915.1 Birgus latro
CCGTGAATGTTGGTGTGCATCAGGGGTCAGTTTTGAGTCCCTTGTTGTTTATCATGGTGCTTGAAGCCCTCTCACGTGACTTCAGAGATGGACTCCCATGGGAGATGTTGTATGCTGATGATTTGGTGTTGATTGCAGAGAATGAAAAGGAGGCGGAGGAAAGATTTAAGAAGTGGAGAGATGGTATGGGGTACAAGGGCTTAAGGGTAAATGCAGATAAAACAAAAGTGATGATATCTAGGGTTGGTGGCGGTACAATCAGAGGAGAGGGAGAGTGGCCATGTGCAGTTTGCCACATGGGTGTGGGAAGTAATTCCATCTTCTGTAGTGTTTGTGATAAATGGGTGCACAAGAGATGTAGTGGTATTAGAGGTAGACTGCGAGATGATGCTGATTTCATGTGTGCAGCGTGTCGGGGAGAGCAGGTGGAGATTGTTAGGCGTGAGAGGGTTGAACTTGCAGGTGAGTCTCTTGAGTGTGTGAAGGAGTTTTGTTATTTGGGAGACATGTTATATGCCGGAGGTGGGGCTGGAGTTAGCTCAGTTGCTAGGGTGAGAAGTGGTTGGAAGAAGTTCAGCGAGCTGTTGCCTCTCCTGACATTGAGAGGACTCTCCTTACGTGCTAAGGGGTCTTTGTATGCAGCATGTGTTAGGAGTGTGATGCTGTATGGTAGTGAGACCTGGGCAGTAAAGGAAGAGGATATTCGCAGGTTTAAACGTACAGAAATGACAATGATTAGGTGGATGTGCAGTGCGTCCCTGCGTGCAAGGCCTTGGGGGGCTGGGTTTACGATGGAAGAGTTGAGAGGTAGGATGGGACTGGAGTGTATTGGTGTTATGATGAGGAGAGGTAGGCTGAGGTGGTTTGGACATGTGGAGAGGATGGGGGATGATAATTGGGTACAGAGGATGAGAAGTGTTAATATTGGGGGAGGGGTAGACCGAGAAAGACATGGGACGAGGTCATTAAGTGTGACTTAAGGGTTAAGGGACTGAACAGGGAGGCTGCCAAAGATCAAGCAGCATGGAGAGCCGTCATTAAGTGACCAAGGCTGACGCATGGAAGCATGTTGGAGCCTTCAAAAACGAAACGAAACGAAACACAACCTAATCCAGTAGATGATTCCATGTGTCAGTAGATCTTATTGGGAAATAATGCTTCCTCATATCTTTATCTCCTGCTGTCTTCTGTACTTTTCTACTGTTATTTCATGGTCTTCTAGCTGCTGGTAGTTGCTTTCCACTTGGGATAGCATCCTTACCAGACATAATTTTCAAGTCACATATTTCAGTATTTCACATGCACAAAAAAGTTATCACTCCACATCACACACTGCACATCACTGCACACTTGCGTTATTTAGCGATAGCAGTGGTGTTGTAGTGGCCTTGCGTGCAGAAAATGGAGTTAAAAAGAGATGATCACAGTGAATAGTGGCCATTCTGGCTCAAATATGTTGCTGTCAGCGTGCATTGATGGCACCGTGTATGCACGTGATTGTTGTACATGGCCACCACAGTTATCATATAAGCAAATTTTACCATTGTTATTGCAAAACTAGGTATAACTTTTTGTTCATATTTTTTTCAATTTATTGCATACCATACTGACATGTACTGAGACATGACTGTTTCAGAGGCCTTAACAAAACATTTTGCTCTCATGATCCATTTAATTTCACAGTTGCAAGATGTGTATGAACATGCAGGAGACCTTATTTGTAAAATAGTAAACATGTTTCTTAGAAGGTAACTTCTTCAATCTGAGAAATATGCCTTGCTCTAGCCTGGTGGCAGTTTTGAGATCTTGTTAGAAAGGTCATCCTGTTTCTAATGTGTCACTCTTGTCTAAGATCATTTATTGGACAATACAGTAAGACCTCACTATAACGGACTAATTGGGGCCCAAGCCAGTCCGAAAAATGCGAAATTCCGATAAAATCGACATCCGGACTTACCCCTGCTAATCCGGCCTTTTTCTGATATATCAGACATTAGTCCGGATTGCATCAGTGGTTTTCACCACCATTGCAGTATTGTACTGTGTTATACCTTCACTACATTAATCAAATGGTATAATAATACTGTACTGTGCACTGAAAAACATGTCTTTTACCTGTCTTATTGTGGTGAACATAGCTGAAGTGGTCAGGCAGTCCGGACTGCTTCTGGCTTTATTGGACTTTTTCCGATATATAGGAGTTTAGTCCGGTAGCTCCTCGAGTCCGATAAAAGCGAATTCCGGTCTATTGAAGTCCGTTATATTGAGGTTTTACTGTACTTGATTAACGTCTACAACTACTTCAACAAAATGGAGTTGTTCCCTTCGTTCAGTTGCCATAGAGGAAGTACTGCTTTACTGAAAGGGGTTAACAACGATTCATAATGACTTGATGGCAATCACCTGTTGTGGGATGACCTCCCTCCTGCTTCGATTAGATCTGTCCACAGCTTTTGACATAATAGATTTTGAACTACTGTTGGATGATGTGCATTTTTATGGTGCCCGTAACAATATCCTTTTGCTCGTAAAGTCAAATCAATCAGACAGATCTCAGAGTGTGGTAGTGGCCCACCCATGCTTGAACTCAGTTCATCTTCTGTTTGGAGTCCCTCATGGATCTGTTTTAATTCCAATTTGATTTATAGAAGTTGTTTATCACCTCTGCTTGGTGCACATGTTGATAGTTGGGGGCACCCACCATCCACTTGCCTTTTTTTTTTTTTTATGTGTCCGACTCTGGGCATAGGCTTCACAGCCTGCTATCAAGGCCCAGTAGTCCTCCTACAATCTACATGTCATCACTTCGGCGCTTAACACCCACCGTCCATATTGAATACATGCTAGGGCTGTCTCATACAGGACTGGTGTATTGGTGCTAGCGGGGTCATTTTTACGACATGTCGGCGGGTCTTCTGGTAGATCAGTAAAGCCTGATTTAATGAAATTCAAATCCTTAAACTGTTCCCTGCACCAGCGAGGATTCGAACCTGGGTCCCACGGGACCGCAAGCCAACTCTCTACCGATCGAGCTGATGTAGTGTTGCCTACATCTTCCTGCGTGTCTGTCATTCTTTTTCTATGCCTGTCCTCTTCTCCTCCTCTCTTCCTATTTTTCCCATCCTTCCTGTCTCTTTATTACTTTTTCCACATCAGGTGCTCAACACTGAGTGACAACACAAATTATTTCGTGTAACTAAGAAATCCATTTACAGTGCTAAGTGGTAACTATGTAGCCTAATAATGGGGTGATGTGGAGCCTCTAATGTGGCTCTGTTAATTGGGTGGAGAGATGCAAATGCAGCATCCACCCAGGAACCAAACCTTCACACTAATCCCAGTGCCTCGTTGTGGTGAGGCGCAGTCAGCTGCATGGAAACAATGGTTCACTGCACAGGAAGGTCATGTGGGGGTGGTTTCTTGCCTGTGGTTGATGGATCTGCTTGATCAGACAGACTAGGGAAACAACAACAACGACAAATTCATGCACATAGTGGTACTTGTTGGCAGCTATCATCTACTCACTTGTAGTGCTGCCTACTTCTTCCATTATGTTTATCATTATTTTCTGTGTTTGTTTTCCTTTCTTCCTATTTCTCCAGTCCTTTTCTCACATCTTTCCTTTCACTTTTTATTACTCTAGTATCCACTTCAGGTTGCTTTACACAGAGTGACAAGAGTATACATTTCTTGTAACACAGGAAACCATTTACAATGATAGGTAGTAACCATATAACCAGATAATGGGTAATGTGCAGCCTACTATGGTGCCTGTGTTAACTGGGTGGAGAGATGCTAAGTTACATCTATTAGGGAACCAAACCTCCTCACTCTTTCCCACATCTCACTGTGGTGAGGTGCTGTCCTCCATAAGAAGGCATCAGTTTATTGTGTGGATGGCTCTGCAGGGACAGTTGCTTGCCTGTGGTTGATGGATATGCTCAGCCAGACAAACAAGGGTTGCACAACAACTTGATGCGCACATGTTCTGTCATTTTATGCTGATGTCATTCATATATTAAGATGATGGGTATTTATGATACAAAGAAGAAATGGCTTGCCACCTGTGGTTGATGGGTCTGATTGGCAGACTGACCAGGGTTACTCAGTAACAACAACTTGGCATACACGGTGTATTGTATAATTTTTTGCTGATGACACTTAGCTTTATGTTAAGATGACAGGTATTGATGATACAGAAAATAAACTGGAATCTCTAATGTCTGATATTAAGATGTGGATGGCAAAATGGAGACTGAAACTCAGTGATGGCAAAATAAAAATCATCATTACTCAGAGAAATGGATGGGATGGTAATGCTGATAATGCCCTGACTGTGAGCATTAGTGAGTCTCAGTTTTGACCACCTGGGTATGTCCAAATTGTAGGTGTATATTTTAATTCAAAATATAAAGAATATTTTAATCAAGTTGTCAGAGGTGGTATCTAGCACATCAGAAACTTGTACTCTTTAAAACAGCTCCAGACTAGATGGTCCCACATAACACTGGTTCATACAGTGGTTTTGTCATGTGTTAATTATTGTAATTCATTATGAATTGGTCTTCTAAATAATCTTCAAAAGAAGGCTCAGTTTGTGTTGAATAGGGCAGCAAGGCTGTCTATGGTCATGCCCATAGGACCCAACTGCCTCATATCTAATTGAGTTGCATTGGTTGCCAGTAAAGGCTAGAATAAAATTTAATCTGTGTCCTAATACTTTCATGGTTCTAAAATTTGGTGAACCAAACCATTTTGCCGAATTATTAAAAATTTCCGTCAGCATGCCCAAGTGTGATCTTACGAAGTGAAGATGATTCCCTGTGCCTTGATAAGCTTGGAGTTGTTCATCAGTCATCTTTCTTTGATTGGTCGTTTTCCTGTTCATCCCCTAGGTTATACAATAATTTGCTATTATCCATGAGGCAACTGAGGCTTCTTTTTAAGAAGCTATAATCTGAGGAAAGCTGTTGTGATGAATGATAGCTGTATAGAGTTCAGTTGCTGCCACTTCTGCTGATGAAGTTTGTGCAGTATTTTATATGATTGATATCACAGTTTTTGAACTGTAAAATGTAGATGTGTGTCAAGAGCTAGTGAATTCTGTAAGAAGAAATGATGCTTTTAATAAATGAAAGACCTGATGATTATTATTATTATTATTATTATTATTATTATAATCATTATTATTATTATTTATTATTTTTATGCAGTGGTAGGTGGGGGTACTCACTATCCACTTATTTGATTTAGTGCTGCCTTGGGTGTCTGCCCTTTCCTCTCTTCCATCCTTCCTCTTCTGCCTTTCATTCCTTCATTCTTTCCTCTTCCTTCTGCCTACGGGTGACTTTGCACTCCATCATCTGTCTTTCTATCCTTCACTCTTGCCTCTTCCTTCTGTCACTGAGTGACAAGCCAAATGGTTTCCTGTACACCTGGAAACCATTTACTATGCTGGGTGGTAACTACATAACCAAATTATGGCGCCTGTGGTTTAGTGGGTAATTAAGGCTCTGCAATTGGATTGAGCTTGTGTAGGTTTATATCCAAGTGTTGGGGTTTGTTGCTCACGTAATGCCACTCAGGGATGAGTGAGGCTGGTCACTCTCATCTTAGATGTCAGGACCAACTTGCCTAGCCCTGGGCTCCTACGTTCTCATGGGGCAGCATAGGATTGGATGATGGATGGGTTTATCCATCTCGCCCCATGAGGAGCATAGGAGCCCGGGGCTTGGCAAGTTGGTCCTGATATTTAAGATGAGAGTGACCAGCCTCACTCATCCCTGAGTGGCATTACATGAACAATAAACCCCAACCACCTCTTGGATATAAACCTACACAGGCTCAATCCGATTGCAGTGCCTTAATTACCCAATAAACCACCATGTGCCATAATTTTGTTATATGGTTACCACCCAGCATAGTAAATGGTTTCCTGGTGTACAGGAAACCATTTGGCTTGTCACTCAATGTAGAGTTACCCATAGGCTGAAGGAAGAGGAAAGAATGATGGATTTTTTTTAAATTATTATTATTAATATTACTGTTATTCTATTATTATTACCGTATGAATATTGTTATTTTTATAAATACTGTATTACTATTTTTTAATACATTTCTCACCATTTGAATGCTTTTATAAGATTTCCTTCCTCTTCCCTATCTCTCGTGCTGTTGTATTTTAATGATGAGCAGATCTCACTCATTTGAATTTAAGTCATGATCTCCATCTATCTATCTACAGGCCGACGCCCCAATCCCGCAAAGGGTTGCCATAGACAAAATGCCTCCAAGTTGCTCTGTCATACACCATTTGACTGCCATCTCCCCAACTCACACCCCCCTCCCTCGTATACCTCTCAACTCCATCCCTCCACCTCGTCCTTGGTCTCCCCCTCCCTCTCCTTCCCTCCACTTCACCTACATGCACCCTCTTAGTCAGTCTTTCATTCTCAATTCTCTCCACATGTCCAAACCACCTCAGTGTATTTCTCCTAATTTTCTCGGTCACATCCACATCCACCCCACAACATTGTTTCACTTCTTCATTCATCAACCTGTCCCTCCATGTCACTGGACATGCTTCTTTCAGGTAACTCATTTCCACTGCTCTCACTCTTGACTAGTTCCACTTTAGCAAGGGCCACGCCTCGCTTCCATACGTCAGGGTAGGGATCACAATACTATCATGCAGTGACTTCTCAATTTCCATACTCACCTCCCTATATTTCATCACTGCTTTCAGTGAACCAACAACCTTCCTTCCCTGCTGTACCCTTTCAAGCACTTCATCCCCAAAACTTCCATCCTTACTCATCACACTACCCAAGTACTTGAATTTACTCACATTTTCCATATCCTCACCATCCAACCTCACTGTGTGTTCTGTGACTTCATTCCTCTCAAACACCATAACTTTACTCTTGTTTACCTTAATTTTCAGATTCCTCTTCTTACACACTGTCCCAAATTCATTCACCAAACCTTGCAACACCCATTCATCTTCTCTCAATAACTCTGTATCATCAGCAAGCAACAACACCAAAATCTTCCACACCTCACCCTTACTCAATACCCTTCATCCAGTGCCCTATCTTGCACCTCCTTTACAACCCCATCCATGTATATATTAAACAGCCATGGGGACATCACATATCCCTGTTTCAGCACCACATTTAGATCAAAGAACTTACTCAGCTCATCATCCACTCACACTGTAGCCCTAGCTCCCTCGTACGTACTCTTCACAGCACTCAGCAATTTCCCCTCCTCTCCATATATTCTTAATATCTCCCACATACCATGCCTGTCTACTCTCATGTGCTTTCTCCAAGTCCATGAAGGCAGCATACACTTTCTTTCCCTTTTATATGCCTAACCCTATCAACAAGTATTCTGCGATATATTTTTCCAATCACACTAAGAAGGCAAATACCCCTATGGTTGCCACATACTTCTCTCTGCCTTTTTCCTTTGTATAAAGGAACAGTTATACCTGATTTCCAGTTGTCTGGAACCCTTCCCTCTTCCCAGGCCAATCTACACAACTTCCATATCAACCTCACAACAATCTTACCCCCATACTTCAGCATTTCATCACATACTCCAGCAATTCCTGGGGCCTTTCCCATCTTGATCTTCATTGCTTCAACTACTTCCATCCTACTGATCTCTTCCTCCCTCCTCTCATCTCTTCTTCTCTCAGCCATTCCCCAACCACTTATACTTGAACTGATCTCACCCTCTACATTCAACAAATCATCAGAGTGCTCCTTCCATCTCCTCATTTTCTCTCTCTTCTCCACCAGCAATCTGTTATTCCCATCTTTCACTCCCCTACTGTTTCTCCTCTCACACTGTCTTACTTTCTTTACCTCATTCGAAAACAATCTCTTACTCTCCCTCCAGTTCACACTCATATTCCTTCCAAACTCTTCATCCACTCTCTTCCTACTCTCCTTCACCAATTTCTTCACCTCCCTTCTCCTGCTCACATATACCTCTCTTTCTCTCTCCCATCTTCTCCCCCACCTATACTCACTAGCCAGTCACTATATGCCTTCTTCTTTTGTTCCACAGCTTGTTTCACTTCATCACTCCACCACGCTGTCCCTTGCATACCCCTGCATTTCCTCCTCACTCCACAAACCACCTCGCACGCTGCGCCTATCTCTTCCATGAATATCTTGCATACTTCTTCTACCCCTTCCATCTGCCCTAAGTCATACCTTCCCGGTCTTTCTTCCACTATGCTCTTATACTCTGCCATTTTCTCACTTTCTTGCAACTTCACTCTTTTCACAGGAGCTGTTTCCTCCTGTCTTCCCCTTTGTCTCTTCACCCATTATCTTTGTAGCCTTACATTGGCCATCACTAAGTGATGGTCCGAGATTCCATTCCTCCACCCTCTCCACACTACTGCATCCAACACTTTTCTCCTCATTCGCTCATCCACACACATGTAATCAATCATTGCCTTTTGTTCAACAAGTTCACCGTCCATCCTCCTCATGACTCTCCATGTATACCTGTGGATCATCTTATGCTGGATGAAGGTGTTGGCTATTGCCAACCCCTTACTGGCATAGATGTCCACCAAAGCACTACCATTCCTGTCTACAGTTATCCCTGTAATACCCGTATGCCCAGTTCCTGGACACCCCAATCCCCAGACATTTTGGGCCTGGGCCTTCAGAACCCCCCCCCCCATAAAAAAAAAACTGTACTTTGAACTTGGGATGCGGCGCCTAACAGCTGTGTTTTCGCATGTAGTAGAGTGGCCCCCTGCTTCCTCCTCTCCCCAGCTCCCGCCTAACTACCGTCATGACTAGACGCTCGTCACAGTGACTGCCGCATGTGCTCGTTTTTGTGAATAAACATTGCATAAACTGCAGTACCTCGCCACAAGACCACATGAGAATTTACAGTGTTGTGCAGTGTTAAGAAATTAGAATTCAGAGTGCAAAGGACTAAGTGCAAAGTGCAAACTGGAATGTTGCAACTGGTGTGGCGCAAGTAAGAGCAGAATGTGCAGAATGTGCACAAGATTAAGTGCAGCACGACACTAGATTACTGTATGTGCTCCAAGAGCATTTTCACCACTGCCAGAGCATTAGAGGAATATCTTCGTAACTGTCATGGACGTGTTGTAAGTACCCTGTACACCGCTAAGTATTTTCCATACTCACATCTGATTCCTCATTCTCTGGTTTCTTTTCATTTATTTCATGCTTTCTGTCCCATATTTGTGTGAATAGTGTCTTAAATAGGTGCCACGCATGTCTGGTAGGGAGTTATGTAGGTGGTTTTCTGAGTTAGGCTGGGTTAGGGTCCATAAGTACCTGTCCAGGAGGCATTTTCCCAGTTCCTGGACAAACCCAATTTCTGGGCATGCCTTTGGCTCTATTACATCGGTTATTGGAGGGATTACTGTACTTCAGCTGGCACACCCCACTGACCAACCACTCCATCCACTGTTACATTCCCAGCTTTGCCATTCATGTCTCCATTCAAAAATGCTCTCTCGTTCCTCTCAAACTTGTCCATACATGCTTCCACACTCAACTAAAACTCATCTTTCGCTCTTGCCACTTGGTCTTCTGTCGGCTTATACACACATACAATTGTCCAAGCTTGTATACCTACTTTCATCCTCACCCATACAATCCTTGCATCCACTGTTCCATACTCTCTTATATTCTCCATCCACTTCTTGCTTATCATCAGACATTCTCTCATGTCCTCTCATTCTCATTAATTCCCATACATATTCCTAAACCATACTCCCATTCTCTCACCCTTTCACCTTACCATTTAGTTTGTCAGTCAGTCCACATACATCCACTCTTGCATCCTCAAGCACCTGACCAATCTCCCTCTCTTTCACTTCATCACTCACTCCTCTCGCATTCCACATTCCCCTCCTTAGAATGTCCTTTGTCCATTCTTTGGTCATCAACGTATGGTCCGTCCTGGTCCGAGGCACTTTGTTCGCTTGTTTAATTAGTTCTTTTTACAGGATGAGGCACTAACCCGCCACCTACCCTTTTAGTCACCTCATACGACAAGCAGGGATACTGGGGGAGTATTCTTGAAATCCCCTTACCCCCAGGGAATAGTGGTCATGATGAAACTGCAAATATTCAAAAACGTGAAAAATAAAAGCCATGAAAAGGTCTTACTGTGTATAGTTTCCTGTAAAGTGTATGGAGCATCTGAACACTGTAGCAGTCAAACTGTTGAACATATTGTTAGGTATGAATTATTACATATAACACTTCATTACATTCTCTGTGAGCCAGTATTACCAATGAATTAAAGAAACTTTTTCTTTTCTTATTTTGCCTCACCAGGGGCACTTGATTTTCCCAAAGCCATAGTGTACAGGAGAAGGGTGTGTAAATGTTTGGTTGTTGTGATTAAACTATACTCCATTTCACCGAGTCTGGCACCATCAGTGATGTCCAAA
>JAGKTI010004914.1:0-17647 GCA_018397915.1 Birgus latro
TTGAGTCTAGGTGTTAATTTATTTTTGATGTTTGTGATGTGTTGTTTAAATGACATTGATGTATGTTACACCAAGGATTTTGTATGTGTGTGTGTGTGTGTGGTAGGGGAGTGTTGTCTATGGTGAGGTGTGGAATGTGACTGTGTTCTGCTGTCCAGTTTGTGAGAAGGGTCACTGTAGATTTGGCTGGGGCTATTTTGAGTCTGTTTGTGGTGAACCATTTGTGTAGTGTGTTGATGTAAGGTTGGAGGACGTGTGTGGCTGTGTTTGCATTTTGGTGTGTGCATGTAAGTGTTATGTCATCTGCATAGGAAGCTATGTGTATTTGTTGTGTGTGAGGTGTGGGTATGTCATGCATGTATAGGTTGAAGAGTGTAGGAGACAAGACAGATCTTTGGGGGATGCCATTTGTGAAGTTTCTGATGTTCGAGGACTGACCAGCAAAAGTTTCATGTGCATACCTCCCTGCTAAGTAGTTTGCCAGCCATCTTTTTGTGTTATTGTGCATGTTTGTGTTGAATATTTTGTTTGTGAGGTTGTGGCGGGGGATGGAATCAAAAGCTCTACTAATGTCTAGTGTGACTAGGAGTGTTCTATGTGGTGGCTTAACTGAATTTATGCCATCAAAAACTCTCTGTGTGAGGTCTGTAAGAAGAGTGTTTGTTGAGTGTAGTGGCCTAAAACCACGTTGTGATGGGGCTAGGGGGGTGTGAGGTGTAACTAGTTGTAGTACCAGTCTTTCAGTGATTTTGGAGGGGGTGCAGAGGAGTGTGATGGGGCGGTGTGAGGAAGGTAATGTGGGGTCTTTGTTGGGTTTGGGAATAGTGATGATAATTCCATGCGTCCAGATGTTGGGTATTATGTTGTGTGAGTAGCTGTAGTTTGATATGTTGGTGAGTGCTTGTATGCCTTGTGGTCCAGTGTGTTTAAGGTGTATGTTGCTTATGTTGTCTGGTCCACAGGCAGATGAGTGCTTGAGGTTGCTGATGATGTGCTTCGTTTGGTTGTAAGTGAAAGGTGCGAAGTTTGGGTCTGTGGGGAATAGTCTGTTACGTTGTATGATTCGTCGTTCGTCACGATGGGGGTTTAGGTGGCTGACATGTGAAAAGTGATTGATGAGAGTGTTTGCTTGTTGTTTGTTTGAAGGTATGTCTGTTGTTGTGATGGCAGCGTGTGACTGTGTAGTGTTGCTGTTGGAGAGTGTGATGCTGTTTAGTGTTTTGTAGAGTTTGCTGATGTTTGTTTTGTGATCAAGTGTTTTGGAGATAATGATTCCAATTTAGTGTTTGCTGTTCTGATATTTTATTGTTTATTTGAGTGTTGAGGTCTTGTATTTGTTACATGGTGTCACTCGTATGTGGTGTTCGGGAGTGTCGTAGTGTGTCCCGTTGTCTGATCAGGCTTTGAATTTCTGGTGTGAAATTGGGGTTGTGTCTTTTTTTGTTCCCTCTAGGGATGTGTCTTTTGTCTGCGTTTTGTATAATTGTATTGAAAGTGTGCACATCGGTGTTGATGTTTGTGATGGATGTACTGTTTAATGTTTCAAAGTGTTGTTTTGTTTCAGTTGTGAAGGCCTCCCAGTTGGCTCTCTTATAATTAGTGATGTGTGTCTGTGGCCAGCTGGGGTGATTCTGGTTTTGGTAGCGATGATGATCGGGAGGTGGTCAGAGCCAACTCTCCAGGAAGTTGTGGGGGTGAGATTTGGGGAACAGAAGGAGATGTCTGGGAATGATGGGAGGACGAGTGCTTTGTGTGGGATATGGGTATGATGATTGGGATGATGAGTATGAAAAAATGATCTGTCTGGGTTCGTAGTGCCAGCCCTCTTTCTGTGTCAGGGTTGTTGACATACCAGGCCAATGCCTTGGCATTGAAATCACTACCCAGGATGATGTTGGGTATGTTAGTGATGTGGTGTATTTGTGGAGAGTAATTGTGTGGTACTGTGCGGGATGACGGGGGGAATGTATATGTTGGTGATTGTTGTGTGTGATTTGTTACCAGTGCTTATTTTAATTGATTGTATTTCTGTCGTAGTGTCATGTGGGGGGAGAAGTGACTTTGTGTGTGCACTGGTATGTGAAAAGTTGACGGATTTGTGTACCAGAGTGATGAGTCCACCGCCACCGCTGTTGGCCCGGTCTTGTCTGATGGTGGTAAAATTATGAAATGTAGGTGTTTTTTGTTTCTTGTAAGATGGCATTGTGTATGTTGTGTTGTTTGATGAATTGTGTGAGCTCTTGTTTTTTTGTGTTTATGCCACCTATGTTTAGTTGGAGAATGTTTATGTTATGTGTGCGGTGTGTGTTGGGTGCTACAGTGTAACTTGTGGCCAAACATCAGTTTTGCAGCTGTGTAGCCAGTAGACTCATGGGATGTAGACCAATATGCCATCAGCAATGCAGGTGGTTTCTGGTCCCATTCCATTTGTCCCTCTACACAGTACTTGACCAGTTCTTGTCCCAGGGTCCAGTTGAATTTCACCTCCATCCTATCTGACTGTGGCCTTAGTGGGGTCGTCCTGGTCTTCTTGATCCCCAGTAACTTGCAGCACTCACGTAACACAGCAGACTCAAAGTTTCTAGCCTGGTCTGACTGTAGCTCTTTTGACATCCCAGAACAACAGATAAACTGGTCAGCCGACACCTGTGCAACAGTTATGGCCTTTTGATTGGGGATGGCATAGGCTTTTGGCCACTTTGTGAAGTAGTCTGTGATGACATATATACCGGTTTCCTTTTTCAGTGAGTGGCAAAGGTCCATCAATGTCCACCGCGACTCTCCATCGGTGCATCCACTTGATGCAGCTTTGGAGGGGCGCAACCACATCCCTTGGGTCCCTTCTTGGCACTGCATACATCACATTCCTGACGCCACTCTTCAACATCATGCCGCATGCCAGTCCAGTAGAACCTCTGTCACAGCCGACTTTGAGTTTTCTTCACTCTCAGGTGCCCACTAGTGATCTGGTTATGGGATTCATCCAAGATTTCACACCTCATTTTCTTCGGAACCATCAGTTGCCAATAGTCACTGAGGCCAGTGGGTGTCTCCGACTGATGCTCCGATGGTCCGTTGTTCAAACAAAGAAGTTCCCACTGACTTCAGTAGCTCATAGTTGCAGGGCTGAATCTGGAAACCTCTTACCAAGATGGCCACATTGTACTCTGCTGCAGCCACTTTAGCACTGGTTGTAAATCTGCATCCTCTTCAGGTCATCTTCAGCTGACACTGGCCCTGTCACTGCAGTACGGTTGCCTTTCTTGCTATGATGTTTTTTTTTACTACACTGTCAGCATTGCCATGTACCCGCCCAGGATGGTGCTGCACCTCATTGTTATGCTGCTGCAGCTTCTCAAGCCAGCATGCTGGTTGTCCTTCCGGATTCTTTAAGGTCTTCAGCCACTTGAGTGCTGCATGGTCTGTCCTGATAATGAAGTAAGACCCATACAAGCAGGGATGGAAGAAATCAAGGCTCTTCATCACTGGCAAGAGCTCCTTACGGTTCACGCAGCAGTTCCGCTTCGGTGGGCTGAGCTTGCTGCAATACACCACCACATACTCTTTGTCATCTTTCTTCTGCGACGGGATTCCACTGATACCATGGTCACTAGCGTCACAGTCCAAGATAAGTGGCTGACTGTGGTCTGGGTATGGCAACACTGGAGAGCTTTCCAACCTCTGCCTTAGTTCATCGAAGGCCTTCTGAGTCACTGCTGTCCACACAAACTTCTGCCTCTTCCCCAACAACTTGTGCAGAAGTTCAACTGTCGTTGCAAAATCCTTGACAAAATGCCAGGAAACTCCATAGCTCCTTCACACAAGTTGGAACTGGCCAGTTTTTCACAGCTGCCACCTTCTCTGGATCAGTACTGAAGCTACCCTCACCTACATTGTGTCCCAGGTACTACCTTCTGAAACAAGTTGCACTTCTTGGGGTTCAGTTTGAGGTGTGCTGCATGAATCCTGTTGAACACCTCCGACTGCCTCTCCAATTCCTGGTTCAAATTCTGTCCAAAAAGAGTTACATCGTCCAGATAGATGAGAACTGCCTGCCAATGCAGGCCTTCCAGTACACAAATCATGAGATGCTCAGAAGTAGCTGGGGCAATACATAGGCCAAAAGGCAGCACCTTAAACTGCCACAAACCCTGCCTGTATGAAAAGGCTGCTTTCTCCTTGTCCTTCTCTGCAACCATAACCTGATGATATCCTGCCTTCATGTCTAGGGTGGAGAACCATTTGGCACCTGACAGAGCATCCAGGGTGTCATCAATCCTTGGCAAGGGATACACATCCTTCGCTGTCACTTCATTCAGGGCTTGATACTCCGCACAGCACCTTACCAAGCCATCCTTTTTCCTTACCAGAACCACTGCTGAAGCCTAAGGATTGCTGGACTTTTCTCATTCAGGGCTTAATAATCCACACAGCACCTTACCGAGCCAGCCTTTTTCCTTACCAGAACCACTGCTGAAGCCTAAGGACTGCTGGACTTTTCTGTCTCCCTGACTTTGAAGATTCTCCATCACCTTCTCCATTCCTTGCCATTGAGCTGGCGCCATCCTTCGCACTGGCTGTTTAATTAGGCGGTGATCCTTTATGTGTATACAATGCTCCACCAGATCAGTGCACCCCAAATCTAGGTTTCATTGGAAAAAGCATCAGCTCACTTTGTCAGTAGCTGCCTCAACTTCAACACTTGAGTCATTTAGGCATTGGCAACTTCTTGAAAATAGGTCTTGTAAGTGGTCTGGCAGATATCCATCTTCTTTGTGAACACTCCTTTTCAGGCCTTCCTCGAGGTCCACTGCCTGGCACAGTCCCACAGTTTCTCCCGTGTTGATCTTCTGTGGCTCACAGGAGAAATTGGCCACCACAACCGGCCCTTTACCTGCACCTGTTTCCACCAAAGTTCTCCCCACAATTACTCCTCCAGCCTTTGTTTTGCACCGCACATCAGGCTCCACTACCCCTAGACAGCTGTCAAAAGAGCCACTCACCTTGCACTAGAGCAATAGTTCTGATTTGGGGGGCATCACTGTAGTGTGGAACTCCCTCACCTCACCACCGGAACTGGTACGTCTTACTGCCGTGACGGGCGCCGACTTTCCTTTGAACCTTCATCTTTATGGAGCAGAATTCCAGCTCACATCCCATGGACATCAGATAGTCCAGACCAAGAAAGCAAGGATCCTCCATCTTGGCTACATAGACTGGAAGTGTGGCCTCTTGCCCTGCAGCTTCAGTTCGGACATCCAGAGGTCCCCTCAGTTCTGTGTGGTGCCAAGTTATGCCACACAGTTGTTCTAATAACTCAAGCAGGTACCGATGATGTAACATCAAGCCTTACAAAAATCTGCTTTGAAGCTGAATCAATCACCGGGCAACTTCTCTTGCCATCTATTCTTCCGTCTACTCGCACATTGTCAATTGCAATTCTCTTGCATTTTCTCGGTGTTGGGGCTCCTTGGGAAAAGCTGGCTGGTGGTTGCCCCTTAACACCAGCCTCCAATAGTTTTCCATTACTTTCTGGTCTTCTGCAGCCTTCTTCTTATCCTCCTTTTTCTTCTTTGGACACTCAGAACTGAAATGTCCCACCTCACTACATGTCCAACACCCTTTTGTTACAATTGTAGATTTCCTTGCTCCATCTTGCATTTGTAACAATCCTCCTTTTTGTGTCCTGGCTTCCCGCAGAACCAGCAACATCCTTTGGTCTTGTCCTGTTCCCTCCTCCACTTTTAGCAGTCCTTTTTGCTGTGTCCTGGCTTTTCACAGTACCAACAACTTAATTCAAATTTTTCCACTGCATGTACCTACCCTTTCTTGCCTTGAATCCTGCACTATGACCTGCCTGAAAAGTGGACTTACTGGAACTGGGGTAGGACTCAAATTCTAGAACCCTGGCTAGTGCTTCTTGCATTCTTCTGGATTGTGCCTGCTTCACTTACTGCTTCAACTCTGCGCTATCAAGAGCATCAATGAACTCGACCCTCATGAGAATAGCCATCCTGTTAGATGCTGCTCCAGGGTATGCCTTCTGTGCAATACCCCCAGGTCATGAGCAAGCTGCCACAGGGATTCACCTCGAGCCCATACACAGGTTCAGAATCATGCCCTGTAAGCCTCAGTCTGGTACATGGTCTCATATCTGTGCTCCAACACATCTACTAGGGACTGATAACCAGGGCTGGGATCAGTTCATTTTTGTCAATTCAATTGAGTTCCAATTAAGAATAAAATTGTAATCAATTCCAATTCAATTCATTTCATTCATAAAAAAAGAAATCTTCAGTTCCAGTTCAGTTCACTTAATTATGGTCAATATTTCATTCAGTTAAAATGTTTTTAATTCAAAATCAGTTTTAATCTTCCCAGTACCATTAATCTACTGGAAAGAAATAAAAATGAGGTTTCAAATTATTTTTAACTTTTTTTGTGATAGCAAACTGTATATTTTACTGATTATTTGAGTATACTGTAAGTTAATTATTGTCTGTCTATCTATCTATTGCCAGACGCCTCAATCCCACACGGGGTGGCCACAAACAAATCGCCTCCATGTCACTCTGTCCCCCGCCATTTCACTACCACGCTCCCAACTCACACCCCCCTCTCTCATATACCTCTCCACTCCATCCCTCCATCTCATCCTCGGCCTCCCCCTCCCTCTCGCCCCCTCCACCTCACTCCCTACACTCTCCTCGTCAGTCTTTCACTCTCCTCGTCAGTCTTTCACTCTCCATCCTCTCCACATGCCCAAACCACCTTAACGTGTTTCTCCTAACGCTTCCCATCACGTCCACAACCACACCACAACGCTCCTTCACTTCCTCATTTGTTAGTCTGTCTCTCCATGTGACTCCACATGTTCCTCTCAAATAACTCATTTCCACTGCTCTCACTCTTGACTTCTGCCCTTCCAACAGGGTCCAAGCTTCACTTCCATATGTTAGAGTTGGTATCACAATACTGTCATGTAACAACTTTTTCACTTCCATACTCACCTCCTGTTTCTTATCACTGCTTTCAGCAAACCAGAACCTTCCTTCCCTGCTGCACCCTTTCGAGCACTTCACCTTCCAGACTTCCATCCTTACTCATCACACTGCCCAAGTACTTAAATTCACTCACATTCTCCATATCCTTCCTGTCCAATCTCACTGTACATTCACTGGCTTCACTTCTCTTGAAGACCATCACTTTACTCTTCCCTACATTCACCTTTAGACCGTTTCTTACACACTGTCCCAAACTCATCTACCAAGCCTTACAGCTCTCCTTCGTCTTTGCTCAACAACACAGTATCATCTGCAAACAACAGTACAGGGAGTTTCCAAACACTGCCCTCTCTCACTAGGGCCACTCCAACATCCATTGCCCAACCTTGTATCTCTTTTATAACCCCATCCATGTACAGATTGAACAACCATGGAGACATGACACATCCTTGTTTCAATCCAACCTTCAAATAGAAAGATTCACTCAGTTTGCCATCCACACGCACTGCAGCCTTAGCACCCTCATACATACTCTTCACTGCCTTCAACAACTTCCCATCCACTCCATATATTCTTAATACCTTCCACAATCCTTGTCTATCCACCCTGTCATATGCTTTCTCCAGATCCATGAAGGCGCATACAACTTCTTGCCCTTCTCTAGAAACTTTTCCACTAAGGATTTAAGAATGAATATCTGGTCTACACAACCTCTTCCCTTCCTAAAACCTCCTTGTTCTTCTCCAACTAATTCCTCTTTAATTTCCCTAGCTCTGTCAATAAGTATCCTACCATATACTTTTCCTATTACACTGAGAAGGCAAATGCCCCTATGATTACCACACACTGCTTTTTCCCCTTTTCCTTTGTACAGAGGAATAATTATACCTGACTTCCAATCCTCAGGGACTCTACCCTCCTCCCAAGCCAATCTGCACACCTTCCACATCCATTCTATTACTATCTCTCCCCCATGCTTCAGCATTTCACCACACACTCCATCAATTCCTGGGGCTTTCTCCATTTTAACTTTCTTCATTGCTTCCACCACTTCCATCCTACTGATTTCTTCCTCTCTTTTCACAACCCTCCTTCTCCCTGCCATTCCCCAGCCACTTATACTTGCATTACTTTCATTCTCTATGTTCAACAGTTCATTAAAGTGTTCTCTCCATCTGTTTACTTTTTCTCCCTTCTCCACTAGTAATCTACCATTTTTATCTTTCACACCCCCACTGACTTCGTTGGCACCCTGTCTAGCTCTCTCTACCTCCTTCCAGAACATTTTCTAACATTCCCTCCACTTTGCACTCAAATTCCTTTCAAATTCCTCATCCACTCTCTTCTTACACTCTCTTACTAATCTTTTCACCTCTCTCCTCCTCACTACATATAACTCTCTCGTCCGTCTCTCAGCTTCTTCAACGCCCCTGTTCCTCATCCACTTATTATATGCTTTCTTCTTTTATGCCACAGCCTCTCTCACCTCTTCAGTCCACCATGCTGTTCCCTGAACCCCCTTTCATCTTCTCTTCACCTCACACACCACCTCACATGCTTCACAGATTTCTTCTGTGAATATCTTGCACACGCCTTCCACGTCCCCCATCTGCTCCAATCTATATTTACCCAATCGCTCCTCCACTTCTCTTTTATATTCAGCCTTTATTCCATCCTCTTGTAACTTTTCTACCCTCCTTGTAAGAAGTACTTCCTCCTGTCCTTCCCTTCTTCTCTTCCTCCATCTTGTTTGGATTCTGATTCTGGCCACCACCAAGTGGTTGTCAGAAAGTCCACTTCCCCAGCCTCTATATACTCTTGCATCCATTACACATCTTCTCATCCTTTCATCCACACACACAGTCAATCTTTGCCTTCCGTTCATTCATTCCACCGTCCACTCTTCTCACCATTCGCCATGTATACCTATGGATCATTTTGTGCCTGAAGAGGGTATTAGCAACCACCAACCCCCTCCCAGCACAAATGTCCACTAAAGCACGGCCATTCTCATCCATCTCTGCAGGCACACCCCACTCACCAACCACTCCATCCACCTTCTCATTCCCTACTTTTCCATTCATATCTCCAATCAGAAACACTTTCTCATTCCTTTCAAACTTTTCCAAGCAGGCTTCCACATTTGTCCAGAACTCTTCTCTCACTCTACTTACACGATCTTGCATTGGTGCATACACGCACACAATTGCCCACATTTGTAGTCCAACTTTCACTCTTACCCACACAATCCTTGACCCAACTGATCCATGGTCTCTTACATTCTCCTTCCATCTGTTGCTCACAGCAATACACACTTCCTCTTTCACCCTCTCATTCTCACCCACTCCCGTGCATGTACCCCATCCATACTCCCATTCTCTCACACTCTCACCTCGCCATTTAGTTTCAGTTATTCCACATATATCCACTTTCGCACTCTCAAGCACCTGTACAATCTCTCTCTCTTTCACCTCATCATTCATACCCCTAACATTCCATGTTGCAATCTTTATCACGTCCTTTGTCCGGTACTTTTTTGTCAACTTTTGGTCAGTCCTGGTCCGAGGCTTCTTGTTCGTATTTTTAGTTGTTTTTACGGGGTGGGGTACTAACCCACGACCAACCCTTTTAGTCGCCTCTTGTGACAAGCAGGGATACTGGGGGAGAATTCTTGAAAAAAAACCTACCCCAATTCAACCCCTAATTCCAATTCAATTCAGTTACTTTTATTTTTATATTTTTCTCTTCCAATTCAGCTCCAATTTCAGTTTTTTAAATCATTTCCAATTCAGTTCCAATTCAGTTCATAATTGACCCCAGCCCTGCTGATAACTGTTCCTCTCCACCACTGACATTTGCCCAAGAATCTCCATTGCAGCACCCTTGAGACCAGGAGCAAGCTGCTCTGCCCTCTGCCTATCATCCCAACCATTCTGATCAGCAAGTAACTCAAACTGCATATGGTAAACTTCCCAAGATACTTTGTCATCAAATTCCTGGGGTTTCTTTTTAATAGGAGCGTTTGCAGTAAGGAGTGGTTACTAGATACTGCCAGAATTTTTAATTTCTGATTTTATTTACAGGACTGCATAATTCTTACATAACGGGTGTTTTTTCATGAAAATAAAATTACAAATTTTTCTCATTCATTTAAGGTGTGTTTGGTGCCTAATAATGAGGTTACAAGATACTTTGTGATGTTGTTCACAATTTTGTGGTGTTGGTTATATACGTCAGAGAATGAAGATTTATCGTTTTTTACACATATGTACGTATTTTTCTTTATTTATACTTTTATTCAGATACTCCCAGTGGTCACCAGCAAAGGTATTAACAGAAAAAAATAAGATTTTCATCAGACACTCGGGTTCCTACGGACAGAAGATCGCAGGTGGCACAGGAACAAACTCGGCAAAGAATCTATGATTTATCTCTCAACTCATATATGCTGAAATGTTTCACTGCCTGAGAAGCAAATAATAGTTAATATATGTCTAAAGTATTATTATTTACAGATTATATGCGTAAAACTGCTTATATTTCACCAATACCAACCATTATAACCATTGCTAGAATCTGTTAGGTATGAGGTAAATAACGAACAGTGTGACGAGTGCTATATATTAATATTCTTCTTTATATGAACTAACATCATTTTAAAGTCATGAATATTGCTGTCATGTTAAATTAACAGATTTATCTGCTGTACAAAGATGGAGAAAACAGTCTCGGCTCCAGACCTGCCTGGTGCCTGGCGTACAAGCGTTTGTCAATAGATGTAAACATTCACATTCAGTATTACATACTTTATATGTGCCGTGGCTGACTGCAAGTCGGATTCAAGAAAGACAACAACAAAGAAGAAGGACGCGAGATAATGTCAGAGGCTGGGCCAGGTTCCCATCTGCCAAGACAGAACCAGTAAGAAGAAAAGTGTGAGAAGTGAGGTGCAGGACTCAAGAGGGAAGTGGGATGGAAAGCCATTCGTACCGCAGGCAGCAACTATCTGGTGAAACAACTTTTTTTTTTTAAATACTTTTGCTGGTGACCACTGAGAGTATTTGAATTAAAGTATAAGTATAAATCAAGTAATATTCGTACGTATATGTAAAACCGATAAATCTTTAACCCTTGACGTATATAAGCAGCACCACAAAAACAATCGAACAACATCACAAAGTATTTTGTGACCTCATTATTAGGCACCAAACACACCTTAAATGAATGAGAAAAACTTGTTCTTGATATATTTATGAAAAAACACCCGTCTGTATGGGAAATAAAATCAGAAATTAAAAATTCTGGTGGTATGTAGTATCTGTACCGTGTTTTGGCCTTCGTGTGGCATCTCCTATTAAACCCCCATTATAGTCATGCACTTCACTGGTTTGGGTCCTAAAAACTAGGGCATCATAATTAAGTCCAGGAATTAAAACTTCTGCATTCTGATTATTCAACCCTGTAATTCTACTTTAGATATTTGGGATCCATGAGGATTCATTATATGCTGTCCATTCTTTTCATATGCTCCCTGTACACTAACCTGAGGCTCAGCAGTGCAATATTTCTCTACAGCCTCAATTTCCTCACTATACTCGATTTTTATCCAGCTGATGATCCACTTTCGTGAATGTGGTACCTGTGCACTCCTACCGCGTGTTTGGTTGGTTTCAATTTCATACCTGAAGTATCATACGTACAAAAAATAGTTGTACCTTATATTCCAATTCTCATAAATGCTTTTTTGCATTGTCAGTGTACCATACAAACTGACATGAAACGAGTACAGTACGACCTCACTATAACGGACTAATTGGGGCTCAGGCCAGTCCGAAATATGCGAAATTCCGATAAAAGCGACATCCGGACTTACCACTGCTAATCCGGACTTTTTCCGATATATCAGACATTAATCCGGATTGCATCAGTGGTTTCCACCACCATTGCAGTATTGTACTGTGTTATTCCTTCACTGTATTGGTATAATAATACTGTACTGTGCACAGAAAATCATGTCTTTTACTTGTCTTATTTTGGTGAACATAGCTGAATGTCAGGCAGTCCAGACTGCTTTCTGGCTTTATCAGACATTTTCCGATATATATAGGAGTTTAGTCCGGTAGCTGCTCGATCCGATAAAAGCGAATTCCGGTCTACTGAAGTCCGTTATATCGAGGTTTTACTGTATGTATCTCTGCTTCACCCAAGCGGACAATGAATTTGAGGAAGTTGAATTTGAATTGAAATATTGTTGTAAAAGGTACAGAGTTGTTGCATCTCCCTATATTTAAACAAATAAATAAATAAATGCATATGGCTGGGTAAGTGCAAATAAAAGGTATCTTAATAGTAATCCCTCCACTATCCGACGTAATAGAGCCAAAGGCATGTCCGGATAGTGGTCTTGTCCGGATAGTGGCCCTGAAGCTCCAGCACCGGTCATTCATGACCCTAACCTAACCTAACCTAAATCAGAAAACCACCTACCTACCTCCCTACCAGACATGCATAGCACTTATTTAAGTCCCCTTTTACATAAATAATGCACACAAAGCATGAATTAACTGAATTTTAACCAAAAAATGATGATTTAGAGGTGAGTAAGGCATAGGTGCTCACAACTTGCCAGCAAGTGTAAGTAAGTATCAGACATGGAAATCACTATGAAAATCACCCTTTCTCACACCATATTCATTAAATAATGGACACAAAGCATGAATTCATTGAATTTTAACCCAAAAATGATGATTTTGAGGTAAGTAAAGCATAGATGTTCATGAGTTGGCAGCTTGGTGTAAATAAGTATCGGTCGTGGCAGTCACTAAGAAAATCATCATTTCTCACATCTTATGCACAAAAATATGGGATACAAAGCATCAGATAAATAAACTGTTACCAGAAAAAGAGTTAGGTATGGCAAAGGTGTTCACTGTTCACCAACAGCACCTGTCATTCTTGACCCTAACCTATCCTAACTTAAATCAGAAAACCACCTACCTACCTCCCTACTGGACATGCATAGCACTTAATTAAGACCCTATTCACATAAATAATTGGCACAAACCATGAATTAATTGAATTTTAACCCAAAAATGATGAATTTGAGTTAAGTAAGGCAGGGGTGTTCACGAGTTGGCAGCTTAGTGTAAGTAAGTATCGGATGTGGCTATCACTATGAAAATCATCATTTCTCATATCTTTTGCACTAAAATATAGGATACAAAGCATCAGATAAATAAATTGTCACCAGAAAAAGAGTTAGGTATGGCAAAGGTGTTCACTGTTCACCAACAGCACCGGTCATTCTTGACCCTAACCTAACCTAACCTAAATCAGAAAACCACCTACCTAACTCCCTACCGGACATGCATAGCACTTAATTAAGACCCCATTCACATAAATAATTGGCACAGAGCATGAATTAATCGAATTTTAACCCAAAAATGATGATTTTGAGGTGAGTAAGGCAGGGGTGTTCGCCAGCTGATTACTTAATGAACGTAAGGAAGAGACATGATTATTACTGAGAGAATCATCTTTTCACAGCCTGTGCACTCAAATATGGGACACAAAGCATGAAGTAAATAAAATGTAGCCAGAAAAATTATGATTTAGAAGTGTGTGGGGCAAAAATGTTCACCAGTTGACTAGATAGTGAACGTAAGTAAGAGACATGGTAATCACTGAGAAAATCACCTGTTTCACAGCCTGTGCACTCAAATATGGGACACAAAGCATGAAGTAAATAAAATATAACCAGAAAAATTATGATTTAGAGGTGTGTGGGGCAAAAATGTTCAGCAGTTGACTAGATAGTGAACGTATGTAAGAGACATGGTAATCACTGAGAAAGTCACCTCTTTCATAGCCTGTGCACTCAAATATGGGACACAAAGCATGAAGTAAATAAAATGTAACCAGAGAATGAGGATTTAGAAGTGATTATGGAAAATATTTAGCAGTTGACAATGTTTATTTACAGTCCATGATTGTTGTTTACCCCCATCTCTAAGGATTTTACAGTGGTCATAATTGCTCTTGAAGCATGTCCAGTAATCCAGTGTTTAACTACACTTAATCCTTAGCACTGTGACTTTTGATTATTTAAACGAACAAAAATACCGCAAACGATCGGACAGCCGTCCACTGTTCACGGGAGTTGAGACAGAACTAGTAGGAGGGTGATTTGGCGGGAAGGGAGCTAGTCGGCGCGAGCGGGAAATTCAAACTGACGCGGCCGGAAAAAATAGGATTTTTTTTGGATTTTTTCGAATTTTTTGGCATTTTGGGGTTTGGACAGCCTACGATGTCCGAATAGTGATGTATCCGGATAGTAGACGTCTGGATAGTAGAGGGATTACTGTACTTAGGACTTGTTATATTAGACAATAGTACCATTCTAAGTAAATTAGCGGTTTTGTCAGTGGTAAAGTGATGGAAGTGGGGAGGCGAATGGAACAGTCGCTACAGGGGAGGGTGTGGACACGAGAAACGGCCAGGTGGGAAAAACAAGTTGTCCCGTCTCGCAAGATGTCAGACTTTAATGTGGATCACACCTACTCCATTGCTTCGATACCTTCGCCCTTATTATCCGAAAGTATATATATATATATTTATTTATTAGAGATGCAACAACTCTGTACCTTTTATAACAATAAATATTTCAATTCAAATTCAACTTCCTCAAATTCATTGTCCATTTGGGTGAAGCACAGATATATACTCTTTTCATGTCTGTTTGTATAGTACAATGACAATGCAAAACAGCATTTATGAGAATTGGAATATAGGGTACAACAGAGTTTTGTAAATATGATACTTCAGGTATAAATTTGAAACCAACCAATCACGCGGCAGGAGTGCGCAGGTACCACATTCACGAAAGTGGATCATCAGTTGGAAAAAAATCGAGTATAGTTATCTTCACATGATTGACTGCATGCCTCAGTTGGTTATCTACATGCTGACTTCACTCCGTCACTATTCCCTCACTAGTCTTCAGCTGGTTGTCTACATGCTGTCTACACTTCATCACATTATTTCCTGCCTCATACTTCTGTTGCCATAGCTCAGCGTATACTTCCTCCTTCAGCTGTTGTTGTTCGCCCTTCATTTCCCCCGTGAAATCATCTAGGTGTCCTTGCATCCTCAGTTGTAATTCCCTCTGTTGCACCTTTAATGCTTCTTGATACAGTTCATATTTTTCTTTCTGTTTTTTACTTTGTTCACTTTTTGCTTCTGGCTGTTCACATTGTGTTTGTAGTTGTTCACACTGTGCTTGTATTTGTTCTTTGAGTTCTTTCTGCCCTTCGTTCTGTGCCTGTAATTGTTCTTTGATTCTTTCTGTCCTTCATTCTGTGCCTGCATTTGTACACTTTGTGCTTGTAATAGCTTCATAATTGCAGCCAGGACATTGTCTGCACACCCCCATGCTTCATGTCTAAGATGAGACTCACTGCAGCACTTTTGTATTTATCCAGTCTCTACTCCACTGTTATGCCGGGCTCCTACGCTCCTCTGTGGGGCGACATAGGATTGGATAATGGATGAATGGATGGACCAACTTGGAGACATAAAAAATATCGCAGAGTTTTCTTACACTGCATAACACTTTAAATTATTGAGCATACAAACTGAGATAAAATCACATAATTTATCTGTCTATCTATCTATTTATTGCCAGACGCCTTAATCCCGTAAGGGGTGGCCACAAACAAATCGCCTCCGTGTCACTTTGTCCTCTGCCATTTCACTGCCCTGCTCCCAGCTCACACACCTCTCTCTCATATACCTTTCCACTCCATCCCTCCATCTCATCCTTTGGCCTTCCTCTCCCTCTCCCCCCCTCCACCTCACTCACATACACTCTCCTCGTCAGTTTCTCACTCTCCATCCTCTCCACTTGGCCAACCCACCTTAATGTGTTTCTCCTACGCTTCCTATCACATCCACATCCACACCACAACACTCCTTCATTTCCACATTTGTCAGTCTCTCTCTCCATATGACTCCACATGCTCTTCTCAAATAACTCATTTCCACTGCTTTCACTCTTGACTTTGTCCCTCCAACAGGGTCCAAGCTTATATGTTAAAGTTGGTATCACAATACTGTCATGTAGCAGCTTTTTCACTTCCATGCTCACTTCCCTATTTCTTATCACTGCTTTCAAGGAACCAGTAATGTTTATTCCCTGCTGCACCCTTTCAAGCATTTCACCCTCTAAACTTCCATCCTTACTCATCACACTACCCAAGTACTGTACTTAAATGCACTCACATTCTCCATATCTTCCCTGTCCAGTCTCACTATACATTCACTGATTTCACTTCTCTTGAAGATTTAACAGTCATATAAATAAAACATTATAGAGAAAAAGAGCATGAATATTAATGCATAACTTACAAAATACCTCTACTTACAAGTAGCAGGCTAACTAGCAACTCTGACACATAATGGCAAAATACGAGAATCCTCAGGAGTACTCCAGCACTACCTAACTAGAAAATTTTGCTTTTCAACACTGTATATATTTCCAAGCCAAGCTCTAAATTCCATGTTCAGATCAGCTGTCCTATGTATGTGTCCAAATTACCATTCACTTAAGACCAGGCAGCAGACTGTTTGCGGAATTGTTAAATGTTTTTGAGAGGATGATTTTGAATTCTGAAAAACAAGCTTTACTACATCCTGTTCAATAGACAAATCAATCTATCTCTCTATAGCCAGACATCATAATCCTGTAAGGGGTGGCCATTTGTCTGTGAGTTAATTATGTTATTGGAACAGGCACTAACCCTCCACCAACCCATATATTGATATGCAGGGAACATGTATGGGTTGGTTATATGGTTATCATCCAGTGTTGTAAATAGTTTCCTTGCTTACAGGAAACCATTAAGCTTGTCATTCAGTGTAAAGCCACCTGAAAAGGAAAGAAGAGTAATAATCATGAAAATATGTTCAGTACTTTTTTTCCCCCCCTTTTCATAACACAAGAGGAAAAAAAAATGAATGAAAAAAAAAAATCCATACACCAGATGACTGGTGTCCTCCATTCATAGAAAATTGTAACATTTGGATTTGAACAGCTGTAGGTTGAAGTTAGGGGTGAAACAACTGGGGAAATGAGTTACAAAGAGTTGCAGTTCATGAATGAAAGGTTTCTCATAGGCAGAAGGTCTACAGTATGGCAGTGTGACATTCCACACTTTCCTTCTTACCTGTAGGGGAGGTAGTTTATTTGTAATACCAAGGTTATTAATAATTCTAACAGCTTTGTTCTGAATGTTGTCTAGTTATTTTAGTGCAACCTCTCCACATCATTCCACAAGAGTGATCAATATTCCAGCTGAGAGCACCGCACAAAGCCCTTATAAACTATAGTAACTGCTCGACAGTGAAGAAGCCACGAACTCAGTACAATAACCCAAGTTTTTTTGAGGCGGTTTGAGCAAGTGATCTGAAATGAGAGGTCCAGGTGAGGGCATCGTTAAGTGAAACACCGAGAATTTCAATACTTTTGGAGATAGTAATGTTAGTAGCATTGAAGATACTGTAATATAGGAATCTGGCAGTATCTGTCTATTAGTCTATCTATCTATCTATTGCCAGACGCCTTAATCCCGAACGGGGTGGCCACA
>JAGKTI010004914.1:37327-47813 GCA_018397915.1 Birgus latro
TTTGAGTGATGAGTTTTCCGTGAATGTTGGTGTGCATCAGGGGTCAGTTTTGAGTCCCTTGTTGTTTATCATGGTGCTTGAAGCCCTCTCACGTGACTTCAGAGATGGACTCCCATGGGAGATGTTGTATGCTGATGATTTGGTGTTGATTGCAGAGAATGAAAAGGAGGCGGAGGAAAGATTTAAGAAGTGGAGAGATGGTATGGGGTACAAGGGCTTAAGGGTAAATGCAGATAAAACAAAAGTGATGATATCTAGGGTTGGTGGCGGTACAATCAGAGGAGAGGGAGAGTGGCCATGTGCAGTTTGCCACATGGGTGTGGGAAGTAATTCCATCTTCTGTAGTGTTTGTGATAAATGGGTGCACAAGAGATGTAGTGGTATTAGAGGTAGACTGCGAGATGATGCTGATTTCATGTGTGCAGCGTGTCGGGGAGAGCAGGTGGAGATTGTTAGGCGTGAGAGGGTTGAACTTGCAGGTGAGTCTCTTGAGTGTGTGAAGGAGTTTTGTTATTTGGGAGACATGTTATATGCCGGAGGTGGGGCTGGAGTTAGCTCAGTTGCTAGGGTGAGAAGTGGTTGGAAGAAGTTCAGCGAGCTGTTGCCTCTCCTGACATTGAGAGGACTCTCCTTACGTGCTAAGGGGTCTTTGTATGCAGCATGTGTTAGGAGTGTGATGCTGTATGGTAGTGAGACCTGGGCAGTAAAGGAAGAGGATATTCGCAGGTTTAAACGTACAGAAATGACAATGATTAGGTGGATGTGCAGTGCGTCCCTGCGTGCAAGGCCTTGGGGGGCTGGGTTTACGATGGAAGAGTTGAGAGGTAGGATGGGACTGGAGTGTATTGGTGTTATGATGAGGAGAGGTAGGCTGAGGTGGTTTGGACATGTGGAGAGGATGGGGGATGATAATTGGGTACAGAGGATGAGAAGTGTTAATATTGGGGGAGGGGTAGACCGAGAAAGACATGGGACGAGGTCATTAAGTGTGACTTAAGGGTTGAGGGACTGAACAGGGAGGCTGCCAAAGATCAAGCAGCATGGAGAGCCGTCATTAAGTGACCAAGGCTGACGCATGGAAGCATGTTGGAGCCTTCAAAAACGAAACGAAACGAAACACAACCTAATCCAGTAGATGATTCCATGTGTCAGTAGATCTTATTGGGAAATAATGCTTCCTCATATCTTTATCTCCTGCTGTCTTCTGTACTTTTCTACTGTTATTTCATGGTCTTCTAGCTGCTGGTAGTTGCTTTCCACTAGGGATAGCATCCTTACCAGACATAATTTTCAAGTCACATATTTCAGTATTTCACATGCACAAAAAAGTTATCACTCCACATCACACACTGCACATCACTGCACACTTGCGTTATTTAGCGATAGCAGTGGTGTTGTAGTGGCCTTGCGTGCAGAAAATGGAGTTAAAAAGAGATGATCACAGTGAATAGTGGCCATTCTGGCTCAAATATGTTGCTGTCAGCGTGCATTGATGGCACCGTGTATGCACGTGATTGTTGTACATGGCCACCACAGTTATCATATAAGCAAATTTTACCATTGTTATTGCAAAACTAGGTATAACTTTTTGTTCATATTTTTTTCAATTTATTGCATACCATACTGACATGTACTGAGACATGACTGTTTCAGAGGCCTTAACAAAACATTTTGCTCACATGATCCATTTAATGTCACAGTTGCAAGATGTGTATGAACATGCAGGAGACCTTATTTGTAAAATAGTAAACATGTTTCTTAGAAGGTAACTTCTTCAATCTGAGAAATATGCCTTGCTCTAGCCTGGTGGCAGTTTTGAGATCTTGTTAGAAAGGTCATCCTGTTTCTAATGTGTCACTCTTGTCTAAGATCATTTATTGGACAATACAGTAAGACCTCACTATAACGGACTAATTGGGGCCCAAGCCAGTCCGAAAAATGCGAAATTCCGATAAAATCGACATCCGGACTTACCCCTGCTAATCCGGCCTTTTTCTGATATATCAGACATTAGTCCGGATTGCATCAGTGGTTTTCACCACCATTGCAGTATTGTACTGTGTTATACCTTCACTACATTAATCAAATGATATAATAATACTGTACTGTGCACTGAAAAACATGTCTTTTACCTGTCTTATTGTGGTGAACATAGCTGAAGTGGTCAGGCAGTCCGGACTGCTTCTGGCTTTATTGGACTTTTTCCGATATATAGGAGTTTAGTCCGGTAGCTCCTCGAGTCCGATAAAAGCGAATTCCGGTCTATTGAAGTCCGTTATATTGAGGTTTTACTGTACTTGATTAACGTCTACAACTACTTCAACAAAATGGAGTTGTTCCCTTCGTTCAGTTGCCATAGAGGAAGTACTGCTTTACTGAAAGGGGTTAACAACGATTCATAATGACTTGATGGCAATCACCTGTTGTGGGATGACCTCCCTCCTGCTTCGATTAGATCTGTCCACAGCTTTTGACATAATAGATTTTGAACTACTGTTGGATGATGTGCATTTTTATGGTGCCCGTAACAATATCCTTTTGCTCGTAAAGTCAAATCAATCAGACAGATCTCAGAGTGTGGTAGTGGCCCACCCATGCTTGAACTCAGTTCATCTTCTGTTTGGAGTCCCTCATGGATCTGTTTTAATTCCAATTTGATTTATAGAAGTTGTTTATCACCTCTGCTTGGTGCACATGGCGATAGTTGGGGGCACCCACCATCCACTTGCCTTTTTTTTTTTTTTATGTGTCCGACTCTGGGCATAGGCTTCACAGCCTGCTATCAAGGCCCAGTAGTCCTCCTACAATCTACATGTCATCACTTCGGCGCTTAACACCCACCGTCCATATTGAATACATGCTAGGGCTGTCTCATACAGGACTGGTGTATTGGTGCTAGCGGGGTCATTTTTACGACATGTCGGCGGGTCTTCTGGTAGATCAGTAAAGCCTGATTTAATGAAATTCAAATCCTTAAACTGTTCCCTGCACCAGCGAGGATTCGAACCTGGGTCCCACGGGACCGCAAGCCAACTCTCTACCGATCGAGCTGATGTAGTGTTGCCTACATCTTCCTGCGTGTCTGTCATTCTTTTTCTATGCCTGTCCTCTTCTCCTCCTCTCTTCCTATTTTTCCCATCCTTCCTGTCTCTTTATTACTTTTTCCACATCAGGTGCTCAACACTGAGTGACAACACAAATTATTTCGTGTAACTAAGAAATCCATTTACAGTGCTAAGTGGTAACTATGTAGCCTAATAATGGGGTGATGTGGAGCCTCTAATGTGGCTCTGTTAATTGGGTGGAGAGATGCAAATGCAGCATCCACCCAGGAACCAAACCTTCACACTAATCCCAGTGCCTCGTTGTGGTGAGGCGCAGTCAGCTGCATGGAAACAATGGTTCACTGCACAGGAAGGTCATGTGGGGGTGGTTTCTTGCCTGTGGTTGATGGATCTGCTTGATCAGACAGACTAGGGAAACAACAACAACGACAAATTCATGCACATAGTGGTACTTGTTGGCAGCTATCATCTACTCACTTGTAGTGCTGCCTACTTCTTCCATTATGTTTATCATTATTTTCTGTGTTTGTTTTCCTTTCTTCCTATTTCTCCAGTCCTTTTCTCACATCTTTCCTTTCACTTTTTATTACTCTAGTATCCACGTCAGGTTGCTTTACACAGAGTGACAAGAGTATACATTTCTTGTAACACAGGAAACCATTTACAATGATAGGTAGTAACCATATAACCAGATAATGGGTAATGTGCAGCCTACTATGGTGCCTGTGTTAACTGGGTGGAGAGATGCTAAGTTACATCTATTAGGGAACCAAACCTCCTCACTCTTTCCCACATCTCACTGTGGTGAGGTGCTGTCCTCCATAAGAAGGCATCAGTTTATTGTGTTGGATGGCTCTGCAGGGACAGTTGCTTGCCTGTGGTTGATGGATATGCTCAGCCAGACAAACAAGGGTTGCACAACAACTTGATGCGCACATGTTCTGTCATTTTATGCTGATGTCATTCATATATTAAGATGATGGGTATTTATGATACAAAGAAGAAATGGCTTGCCACCTGTGGTTGATGGGTCTGATTGGCAGACTGACCAGGGTTACTCAGTAACAACAACTTGGCATACACGGTGTATTGTATAATTTTTTGCTGATGACACTTAGCTTTATGTTAAGATGACAGGTATTGATGATACAGAAAATAAACTGGAATCTCTAATGTCGGATATTAAGATGTGGATGGCAAAATGGAGACTGAAACTCAGTGATGGCAAAATAAAAATCATCATTATTCAGAGAAATGGATGGGATGGTAATGCTGATAATGCCCTGACTGTGAGCATTAGTGAGTCTCAGTTTTGACCACCTGGGTATGTCCAAATTGTAGGTGTATATTTTAATTCAAAATATAAAGAATATTTTAATCAAGTTGTCAGAGGTGGTATCTAGCACATCAGAAACTTGTACTCTTTAAAACAGCTCCAGACTAGATGGTCCCACATAACACTGGTTCATACAGTGGTTTTGTCATGTGTTAATTATTGTAATTCATTATGAATTGGTCTTCTAAATAATCTTCAAAAGAAGGCTCAGTTTGTGTTGAATAGGGCAGCAAGGCTGTCTATGGTCATGCCCATAGGACCCAACTGCCTCATATCTAATTGAGTTGCATTGGTTGCCAGTAAAGGCTAGAATAAAATTTAATCTGTGTCCTAATACTTTCATGGTTCTAAAATTTGGTGAACCAAACCATTTTGCTGAATTATTAAAAATTTCCGTCAGCATGCCCAAGTGTGATCTTACGAAGTGAAGATGATTCCCTGTGCCTTGATAAGCTTGGAGTTGTTCATCAGTCATCTTTCTTTGATTGGTCGTTTTCCTGTTCATCCCCTAGGTTATACAATAATTTGCTATTATCCATGAGGCAACTGAGGCTTCTTTTTAAGAAGCTATAATCTGAGGAAAGCTGTTGTGATGAATGATAGCTGTATAGAGTTCAGTTGCTGCCACTTCTGCTGATGAAGTTTGTGCAGTATTTTATATGATTGATATCACAGTTTTTGAACTGTAAAATGTAGATGTGTGTCAAGAGCTAGTGAATTCTGTAAGAAGAAATGATGCTTTTAATAAATGAAAGACCTGATGATGATTATTATTATTATTATTATTATTATTATTATTATAATCATTATTATTATTATTTATTATTTTTATGCAGTGGTAGGTGGGGGTACTCACTATCCACTTATTTGATTTAGTGCTGCCTTGGGTGTCTGCCCTTTCCTCTCTTCCATCCTTCCTCTTCTGCCTTTCATTCCTTCATTCTTTCCTCTTCCTTCTGCCTACGGGTGACTTTGCACTCCATCATCTGTCTTTCTATCCTTCACTCTTGCCTCTTCCTTCTGTCACTGAGTGACAAGCCAAATGGTTTCCTGTACACCTGGAAACCAATTACTATGCTGGGTGGTAACTACATAACCAAATTATGGCGCCTGTGGTTTAGTGGGTAATTAAGGCTCTGCAATTGGATTGAGCTTGTGTAGGTTTATATCCAAGTGTTGGGGTTTGTTGCTCACGTAATGCCACTCAGGGATGAGTGAGGCTGGTCACTCTCATCTTAGATGTCAGGACCAACTTGCCTAGCCCTGGGCTCCTACGTTCTCATGGGGCAGCATAGGATTGGATGATGGATGGGTTTATCCATCTCGCCCCATGTGGAGCATAGGAGCCCGGGGCTTGGCAAGTTGGTCCTGATATTTAAGATGAGAGTGACCAGCCTCACTCATCCCTGAGTGGCATTACATGAACAATAAACCCCAACCACCTCTTGGATATAAACCTACACAGGCTCAATCCGATTGCAGTGCCTTAATTACCCAATAAACCACCATGTGCCATAATTTTGTTATATGGTTACCACCCAGCGTAGTAAATGGTTTCCTGGTGTACAGGAAACCATTTGGCTTGTCACTCAATGTAGAGTTACCCATAGGCTGAAGGAAGAGGAAAGAATGATGGATTTTTTTTTAATTATTATTATTAATATTACTGTTATTCTATTATTATTACCGTATGAATATTGTTATTTTTATAAATACTGTATTACTATTTTTTAATACATTTCTCACCATTTGAATGCTTTTATAAGATTTCCTTCCTCTTCCCTATCTCTCGTGCTGTTGTATTTTAATGATGAGCAGATCTCACTCATTTGAATTTAAGTCATGATCTCCATCTATCTATCTACAGGCCGACGCCCCAATCCCGCAAAGGGTTGCCATAGACAAAATGCCTCCAAGTTGCTCTGTCATACACCATTTGACTGCCATCTCCCCAACTCACACCCCCCTCCCTCGTATACCTCTCAACTCCATCCCTCCACCTCGTCCTTGGTCTCCCCCTCCCTCTCCTTCCCTCCACTTCACCTACATGCACCCTCTTAGTCAGTCTTTCATTCTCAATTCTCTCCACATGTCCAAACCACCTCAGTGTATTTCTCCTAATTTTCTCAGTCACATCCACATCCACCCCACAACATTGTTTCACTTCTTCATTCATCAACCTGTCCCTCCATGTCACTGCACATGCTTCTTTCAGGTAACTCATTTCCACTGCTCTCACTCTTGACTAGTTCCACTTTAGCAAGGGCCACGCCTCGCTTCCATACGTCAGGGTAGGGATCACAATACTATCATGCAGTGACTTCTCAATTTCCATACTCACCTCCCTATATTTCATCACTGCTTTCAGTGAACCAACAACCTTCCTTCCCTGCTGTACCCTTTCAAGCACTTCATCCCCAAAACTTCCATCCTTACTCATCACACTACCCAAGTACTTGAATTTACTCACATTTTCCATATCCTCACCATCCAACCTCACTGTGTGTTCTGTGACTTCATTCCTCTCAAACACCATAACTTTACTCTTGTTTACCTTAATTTTCAGATTCCTCTTCTTACACACTGTCCCAAATTCATTCACCAAACCTTGCAACACCCATTCATCTTCTCTCAATAACTCTGTATCATCAGCAGGCAACAACACCAAAATCTTCCACACCTCACCCTTACTCAATACCCTTCATCCAGTGCCCTGTCTTGCACCTCCTTTACAACCCCATCCATGTATATATTAAACAGCCATGGGGACATCACATATCCCTGTTTCAGCACCACATTTAGATCAAAGAACTTACTCAGCTCATCATCCACTCACACTGTAGCCCTAGCTCCCTCGTACGTACTCTTCACAGCACTCAGCAATTTCCCCTCCTCTCCATATATTCTTAATATCTCCCACATACCATGCCTGTCTACTCTCATGTGCTTTCTCCAAGTCCATGAAGGCAGCATACACTTTCTTTCCCTTTTATATGCCTAACCCTATCAACAAGTATTCTGCGATATATTTTTCCAATCACACTAAGAAGGCAAATACCCCTATGGTTGCCACATACTTCTCTCTGCCTTTTTCCTTTGTATAAAGGAACAGTTATACCTGATTTCCAGTTGTCTGGAACCCTTCCCTCTTCCCAGGCCAATCTACACAACTTCCATATCAACCTCACAACAATCTTACCCCCATACTTCAGCATTTCATCACATACTCCATCAATTCCTGGGGCCTTTCCCATCTTGATCTTCATTGCTTCAACTACTTCCATCCTACTGATCTCTTCCTCCCTCCTCTCATCTCTTCTTCTCTCAGCCATTCCCCAACCACTTATACTTGAACTGATCTCACCCTCTACATTCAACAAATCATCAGAGTGCTCCTTCCATCTCCTCATTTTCTCTCTCTTCTCCACCAGCAATCTGTTATTCCCATCTTTCACTCCCCTACTGTTTCTCCTCTCACACTGTCTTACTTTCTTTACCTCATTCGAAAACAATCTCTTACTCTCCCTCCAGTTCACACTCATATTCCTTCCAAACTCTTCATCCACTCTCTTCCTACTCTCCTTCACCAATTTCTTCACCTCCCTTCTCCTGCTCACATATACCTCTCTTTCTCTCTCCCATCTTCTCCCCCACCTATACTCACTAGCCAGTCACTATATGCCTTCTTCTTTTGTTCCACAGCTTGTTTCACTTCATCACTCCACCACGCTGTCCCTTGCATACCCCTGCATTTCCTCCTCACTCCACAAACCACCTCGCACGCTGCGCCTATCTCTTCCATGAATATCTTGCATACTTCTTCTACCCCTTCCATCTGCCCTAAGTCATACCTTCCCGGTCTTTCTTCCACTATGCTCTTATACTCTGCCATTTTCTCACTTTCTTGCAACTTCACTCTTTTCACAGGAGCTGTTTCCTCCTGTCTTCCCCTTTGTCTCTTCACCCATTATCTTTGTAGCCTTACGTTGGCCATCACTAAGTGATGGTCCGAGATTCCATTCCTCCACCCTCTCCACACTACTGCATCCAACACTTTTCTCCTCATTCGCTCGTCCACACACATGTAATCAATCATTGCCTTTTGTTCAACAAGTTCACCGTCCATCCTCCTCATGACTCTCCATGTATACCTGTGGATCATCTTATGCTGGATGAAGGTGTTGGCTATTGCCAACCCCTTACTGGCATAGATGTCCACCAAAGCACTACCATTCCTGTCTACAGTTATCCCTGTAATACCCGTATGCCCAGTTCCCGGACACCCCAATCCCCAGACATTTTGGGCCTGGGCCTTCAGAACCCCCCCCCCCATAAAAAAAAAACTGTACTTTGAACTTGGGATGCGGCGCCTAACAGCTGTGTTTTCGCATGTAGTAGAGTGGCCCCCTGCTTCCTCCTCTCCCCAGCTCCCGCCTAACTACCGTCATGACTAGACGCTCGTCACAGTGACTGCCGCATGTGCTCGTTTTTGTGAATAAACATTGCATAAACTGCAGTACCTTGCCACAAGACCACATGAGAATTTACAGTGTTGTGCAGTGTTAAGAAATTAGAATTCAGAGTGCAAAGGACTAAGTGCAAAGTGCAAACTGGAATGTTGCAACTGGTGTGGCGCAAGTAAGAGCAGAATGTGCAGAATGTGCACAAGATTAAGTGCAGCACGACACTAGATTACTGTATGTGCTCCAAGAGCATTTTCACCACTGCCAGAGCATTAGAGGAATATCTTCGTAACTGTCATGGACGTGTTGTAAGTACCCTGTACACCGCTAAGTATTTTCCATACTCACATCTGATTCCTCATTCTCTGGTTTCTTTTCATTTATTTCATGCTTTCTGTCCCATATTTGTGTGAATAGTGTCTTAAATAGGTGCCATGCATGTCTGGTAGGGAGTTATGTAGGTGGTTTTCTGAGTTAGGCTGGGTTAGGGTCCATAAGTACCTGTCCAGGAGGCATTTTCCCAATTCCTGGACAAACCCAATTTCTGGGCATGCCTTTGGCTCTATTACATCGGTTATTGGAGGGATTACTGTACTTCAGCTGGCACACCCCACTGACCAACCACTCCATCCACTGTTACATTCCCAGCTTTGCCATTCATGTCTCCAATCAAAAATGCTCTCTCGTTCCTCTCAAACTTGTCCATACATGCTTCCACACTCAACTAAAACTCATCTTTCGCTCTTGCCACTTGGTCTTCTGTCGGCTTATACACACATACAATTGTCCAAGCTTGTATACCTACTTTCATCCTCACCCATACAATCCTTGCACCCACTGTTCCATACTCTCTTATATTCTCCATCCACTTCTTGCTTATCATCGGACATTCTCTCATGTCCTCTCATTCTCATTAATTCCCATACATATTCCTAAACCATACTCCCATTCTCTCACCCTTTCACCTTACCATTTAGTTTGTCAGTCAGTCCACATACATCCACTCTTGCATCCTCAAGCACCTGACCAATCTCCCTCTCTTTCACTTCATCACTCACTCCTCTCGCATTCCACATTCCCCTCCTTAGAATGTCCTTTGTCCATTCTTTGGTCATCAACGTATGGTCCGTCCTGGTCCGAGGCACTTTGTTCGCTTGTTTAATTAGTTCTTTTTACGGGATGAGGCACTAACCCGCCACCTACCCTTTTAGTCACCTCATACGACAGATACTGGGGGAGTATTCTTGAAATCCCCTTACCCCCAGGGAATAGTGGTCATGATGAAACTGCAAATATTCAAAAACGTGAAAAATAAAAGCCATGAAAAGGTCTTACTGTGTATAGTTTCCTGTAAAGTGTATGGAGCATCTGAACACTGTAGCAGTCAAACTGTTGAACATATTGTTAGTTATGAATTATTACATATAACACTTCATTACATTCTCTGTGAGCCAGTATTACCAATGAATTAAAGAAACTTTTTCTTTTCTTATTTTACCTCACCAGGGGCACTTGATTTTCCCAAAGCCATAGTGTACAGGAGAAGGGTGTGTAAATGTTTGGTTGTTGTGATTAAACTATACTCCATTTCACCGAGTCTGGCACCATCAGTGATGTCCAAA
>JAGKTI010004915.1:0-28057 GCA_018397915.1 Birgus latro
GAGGAGAGTGTATATGAGTGAGGTGGAGGGGGCGAGAGGGAGGGGGAGGCCGAGGATGAGATGGAGGGATGGAGTGGAGAGGTATATGAGAGAGGGGGGTGTGAGTTGGGAGTGTGGTAGTGAAATGGCAGGGGACAGAGTGACATGGAGGCGATTTGTTTGTGGCCACCCCATTCAGGATTGAGGCGTCTGGCAATAGATAGATAGACAGACTAAAAGTGAATTTGCTTTGGATGTGTATAGAAGAAAACTAACATAGATCGCCCTAGCATGTATTCAATATGGTTGGTGGGTGTTAGCGCCAAAGTGATGACATGTGGAGATGTAGGAGGATTACTGGGCCCCAAGGAGGACTACTAGGACTTGGGAATAGGCCCTGAAGCCTTTGCCCAGAGTCGGACGCATTAAAAAAAAAAAAAAACTAATGTAAAATTCCATACCATAAGCCTAATGTTGAACAAATTACAGTTTCAGTCTCCATTAGTTGGTTGTAATCCCAGATTATTATAATACCACAGTTTGGTAGCCCTGTACTGTACATTCTCCACTGCTTCAATATTTTCACCAGGTTTGTGTTTCAAATCTGGTTAGCATATTCAAGATGTCTCACCAGTGCTACATCTCATCATTCATACTTGGGGAGGCCCTTCTTATTAAGCCCATAACCATGTTTGCTTGTTTATTTTTCTGCAAGATGTTCCAAGAAAGCCAGTTTTTCATCAGTAATCACTCCTAAATCCTTTTCTGAAGAACATTTGTCCAGGTCTTTAGCATTTAGCAGTTTTGTTCCTCAGTATTTCTCCTTCCTGTTCTCATGGATTTGCATGTCTCTGGATGGAAATGTAACAGCTGTTTCTCTGTCACTCATGCATATCATGGAAATCTTGTAGCTTTGTGCAGTCTCCCTTACTTTTAATTTATCTGTATATTTTTGTATTACCATGCAAATACATTTCACTGTTATGACCAGTGCTGTGTGGGAGATTATTATTGAATATAATAACAAACAGCTGGGGGCCAAGGACTGAGTCCTGAGGAACGCCACAGATCACCTCTCTCCATTCCGATGCTGCTCCATGTACCATCACGCTTCTTGGTTATTAGGAACTCCTTTATCCATCCTTTTTATCTCCCCCCCCCCCGAAACAGAGTAGCTGGTGATCATCTCAAGGAGTCTTTTGTTTGGCACCATATCATAAGCCTTCATGAAATCCAAATTACATCAGTGACATAAATAAATTACACTAATGACGTATGATTCATCAAGTGCAGCTGTCCAGGTGTCTGTAAATTTGATCAGCTGCAAAACTGTAGATGTTCTTGTGATGAAACTGAACTGTTTCTTACTAAAGAGACTGTATTTCATCATATGTGATATATTTCTTCCCTCAAAAGTGTTTTCATAATTGAGGCGCTCCATGCAGAAGTGAGGCAAGTGGCACCAACAAAAAAAAAGAGAAAACGGCAGTAGTAGTAGTTGTTCCCTAGGCAGTCTGGCCGAACAGCCCCGAGTCCCTAAGGAAGGCCATGGCAGAGACTGGGCTTTCCCACAGAGCTCTCAAGGAGTGTATGTTGTGTTGTTGGCGTAGGTGATTGTGTGCAGTGCAGTCTTCCATAATGTGCTTAATAGTGTGGGGTGCTATGTTACATCCTGGACAGGCGTCAGTGACTGAGTCATCCAGCCTCTTCTGATAACTCAAGAGGGCTGGATGATGCCCACATCTCAGCCTGCCCAGGTGGACCCTGTCCTCACGGGGGAGACAGGATTCAGAAGGATGGATATCAGCATGCAGCTGTGTGTTGTCTTTGAGTGACTGAATGGAACGGCGAGTGATTTAAGTATGAATATGCTTCTGGAAGCTGGTCTGAGGCGGGCAGGGGGGAAGAGATGATAGTATTTGTGTATGATATCGTGTGCTGGGTGTTGTTTTGATGTTCCTTGGTATGTGTGGATGTGCTGCCATGTAGTGCAGTGGATGTTGTGGGTTTGTGGAGGCTGCAGCGAGAGTTTGAGTGCCTCTCATGTCTAGATAATCCTTGACTTTGAGGACTTTGGTTTCTTGGTGTAGGTGGTCTGCAGGTGTAGTAGCTGTGCAGCCTGTGATTATTTTTAGGGCCTTGTTTTGTATAGTCTGAAGAGTGTTGTAGTGTGTTTTAGTGAGGTTAGGAGCCCAAGCAGGGCTTGCATAATTCATCACTGAACGTATATATTGTTCGTATACTGTGGTGGTGGTTTCTTTGTTGTGTCCAAATGTTGTATGGGCAAGTGACTTCAAGGCATTGAGTCTAGGTGTTAATTTATTTTTGATGTTTGTGATGTGTTGTTTAAATGACATTGATGTATTGTATGTTACATCAAGGATTTTGGGTGTGTGTGTGTGTGGTAGAGGAGTGTTGTCTATGGTGAGGTGGAATGTGACTGTGTTCTGCTGTCCAGTTTGTGAGAAGGGTCACTGTAGATTTGGCAGGGGCTATTTTAAGTCTGTTTGTGGTGAACCATTCATGTAGTGTGTTGAGGTAAGGTTGGAGGATTTGTGTGGCTGTGTTTGCATTTTGGTGTGTGCATGTAAGTGTTATGTTGTCTGCATAAGAAGCTATGTGTATTTGTGGTGTGTGAGGTGTGGGTATGTCATGCATGTATAGGTTGAAGAGTGTAGGAGACAAGACAGATCCTTGGGGGACACCATTTGTGAAGTTTCTGATGTTTAAGGACTGACCAGCAAAAGCTACATGTGCATATCTCCCTGCCAAGTAGTTTGCTAGCCATCTTTTTGTGTTATTGTGCATGTTTGTGTTGAACATTTTGTTTGTGAGGTTGTGGCGGGGAATGGAATCAAAAGCTTTACTAATGTCTAATGTGACAAGGAGTGTTCTATGTGGTGGCCTAGCTGAATTCATGCCATCAAAAACTCTCTGTGTGAGTTCTGTAAGAAGAGTGTTTGTGGAGTGTAGTGGCCTAAAACCATGTTGTGATGGGGCTAGGGGGGTGTGAGGTGTAACTAGTTGTAGTACCAGCCTTTCAATGACTTTGGAGGGGGTGCAGAGGAGTGTGATTGGGCAGTGTGAGGAAGGTAATGTGGGGTCTTTGTTGGGTTTGGGGATAGTGATGATAATGCCATGCTTCCAGATGTTGGGTACTATGTTGTGTGAGTAGCTGTAGTTTGATATGTTGGTGAGTGCTTGTATGCCTTGTGGTCCAATGTGTTTAAGGTGTATGTTGCTTATGTTGTCTGGTCTACAGGCAGATGAGTGCTTGAGGTTGCTGATGAAGTGCTTCGTCTGGTTGTAAGTGAAAGGTGCGAAGTCTGGGTCTGTGGGGAACTGTCTCTTACGTTGGATGATACGTCGGTTGTCACTATGAGGGTTTAGATGGCTTTCATGTGAAAAGTGATTGATGAGAGTGTTTGCTTGTTGTTTGTTTGAAGGAATGGTGTCTGTTGTTGTGATGGCAGCGTGTGATTGTGTAGTGTTGCTGTTGGAGAGTGTGATGCTGTTTAGTGTTTTGTAGAGTTTGCTGGTGTTTGTTTTGTGATCAAGTGTTTGGAGATACTTATTCCAGTTTAGTGTTTGCTGTTCTTATATTTTATTGTTTATTTGAGTGTTGAGTTCTTGTATTTGTTGTATGGTATCATGCGTATGTGATGTTCTGGAGTGTCGTAGTGTGTCCCGTTGTCTGATGAGGCCTTAAATTTCTGGTGTGAAATTGGGGTTGTGTCTTTTTCTGTTGCCTCTGGGGATGTGTCTTTTGTCTGCGTTTTGTATAATTGTATTGAAAGTGTGCACAGCGGTGTTGATGTTTGTAATGAATCGTTCGTTTCGTTTCGTTTCGTTTTTGAAGGCTCCAACATGCTTGCATGTGTCGGCCTTGGTCACCTAATGGCGGCTCTCCACGCTGCTCGATCTCTGGCAGCCTCCCTATTCAGTCCCTTAACCCTTAAGTCACATTTAATGACCTCGTCCCATGTCTTTCTCGGTCTACCCCTCCCTCCCCCTCCCCCAATATTAACACTTCTCACCCTCTGTACCCAATTATCATCCCCCATCCTCTCCACATGTCCAAACCACCTCAGCCTACCTCTCCTCATCACAACACCAATACACTCCAGTCCCATCCAACCTCTCAACTCTTCTATCGTAAACCCAGCCCCCCCAGGCCTTGCACGCAGGGACGCACTGCACATCCACCTAATCATTGTCATTTCTGTACGTTTAATGTTTCAAAGTGTTGTTCTGTTTCAGTTGTGAAGGCCTCCCAGTTGGCTCTCTTATAATTAGTGTAAGTGTGTCTATGGCCAGCTGGGGTGATTCTGGTTTTTGTAGTGATGATGATCGGGAGGTGGTCAGAGCCAAGGGCTCTGACCACTCTCCAGGAAGTTGTGGGGGTGAGGTTTGGGGAACAAAAGGTGATGTCTGGGGATGATGGGAGGAAGAGGGCTTGGTATGGGATATGGGTATGAATATTGGGATGATTGAGTACGATAAGGTGATCTATCTTGGTTTGTAGTGCCAGCCCTCTGTCTGTGTCAGGGTTGTTGACATACCAGGCCGACGCCTTGGCGTTGAAATCACCACCCAGGATGATGTTGGATATGTTAGTGATGTGGTGTATTTGTGGAGAGTAATTGTTTGGTACTGTGGGGGATGACTGGGGGGGGAATGTATACGTTGGCGATTGTCGTGTGTGATTTGTTACCAGTGTTTATTTTAACTGATTGTATTTCTGTCGTAGTGTCATGTGGGAGGAGAAGCGACTTTGTGTGTGCACTGGTATCTGAAAAGTTTACGGATTTGTGTACCAGGGTGATGAGTCCACTGCCACCACTATCGGCCCGGTCCTGTCTGATGGTGGTGAAATTATGAAATATAGGTGTTTTTTGTGCTGTGTGTAGTTTTGTTTCTTGTAAGATGGCAATATGTATGTTGTGTTGTTTGAAGAATTGTGTGAGTTCTTGTTTTTTTGTGTTTATGCCATCTATGTTTAATTGGAGAATGTTTATGTTATGTGTGCGGTGTGTGTTTGGTGCTGCAGCACGGAGGGGAGGTGGTGGTGAGGGTGAAGGGGAAGGGGTAGGAGAAGGTTGTGGTGGAGGTAAGGATTGGGGTGGATTAGTTCAGGGTGGGATAGGAGGGGTTAGGGGATTGGATGGCATGGGAAAGATTGGTGGGTTAGGTTGAGGAGGTGTGGAGGAAGTAGGAGTAGGGTTGGTGAGGGGGTTAGTGGGTGGGGGGAAGGAACATAAGGAGCAGGTCCAGGTGTTTGTGTAGTCTTTTCTGGATGCAAGTGTTGTGCAAGTGTAATGGGTCCAGTTCTTGCAGGAATTGCACTGAACTGAACCCTTTGTCTGTCAGCTCGACGTAATAGGTTTTGAGCATGTTGGACTTGTATATTTGTTGGTGGGTCCTGGATTGCTCTTAATATCCCCGGTGAGAAGAAGTTGCCGAGAAATGACCGCCGGGGAGTCATTTCTTTGTGTAGAAAAAACAGTGTAGTTGTGTATGGTGTGTGGAGAGATGTGGTACTTGCCCGGGCGACCGAAGCCACTCCCAGGTTCTCGGGCCCCGTGAGGGGCCGGGGGGGGGTTGCGGTGGTTTGGCCCCCATGCTGCCGTCCCCTTCTCCTCGACAGCCCTGGGGGGTAGACCCACGACGAAGACGCCACCGCTCCAGGTCCAGAAAACGGCAGTTGAACTTTTGGGTATCTCGGAGTCTGGGTCAACCCTTGCCCCACTACTGCATCAAGTCGCCCAAGACTCTAGAATGCTCTCTATCGCTATTTTTTCAGCTGTCACTTGCTCTGGTAATAATGTTACATCGTATTTTATTTTTTACTTTATTTATTTTTTTTTTTTTTTCAGTTTTCAGGAATATAGCCCTTAAAGACCTTTCTGGTTCCATTTCAAGGCAAATTTTTACACAGAGAGACTCTATACACCAATTCCAGACCGGTGCAAGTGATAACTCAGTTTTGACCTCTGGGTCACTTACCTCACTTCTGTAGGGAGTGCCTCAGTTTTACAAATTATGATATACTTGTAATGTCAAGTTGATAGGCTGATAATTTCATGGGTCACTCGTAACTCCTTTTTTATGTACTGGGTATAGTTGTAATTTTAGTGACCTTCTAATCTGATGGTAATGTCTGATTCTTTAATCAGTATTCAAACAATATTTGCTGTGTCTTAGATATTACCTGGTGTGTTCAAAGCCTCTTTCAGTATAGTATCCTTGAATGCATACCCAGTACAGTACCATGTGGATGTTGTGACTTGCCCTTCTTCGTATTTTTTATGATGATCTCTTATCCCTAGTAAATTTGGGGGATTTTACATGTAGCACATTCTTTTTAGAGCTTTGTAGCACTTCACCATCAGAGTTTTTGATAAACACTTCTGAAAATTGATTACTTATCACTTGGGCTTTCTTGTTATCATTACCTATTTTTGTCACTTTGCCCTTGTTGCCATAGAGCTCCAGGATTCATGATTTTGTCCTTGATTTTGGTTGAACATATTTCCATAAAAGTTTAGTGTTTGACTTGGCTTTTTTTTTCTTTTTCATCAAGTTGGTCATTCATTTTTACAGTGTTTTGTGTTTCTTGATTGTTCACTTCTCTGTACTGTACTTATTTTCAGTTTCCATCAGTTGTCTAAATCTCCACTTGTCCACTTTTTTTTTTTTTTTTTTTAAATACTTGTATACACTAGTCCACTGCTTTCTGCACCCTGTCTTTAAATATGTTCCGTTTGGCTTCCATATCATTACCAAGTGATGAGACTTCAATCCAGTTAGTATTCAGCTCTTTCTTGTATACTTCATATCTGTTTCCTTCCTTTTACTCCTGTTCTGAAAAATCACATTGAAAGTGTATGCCTGAATGATCACTCCAGATCAGTGGTGATTCTAACCAATTTTTTTCAATTACTGTATTGCCATTACTGAACACTAGGTCAGAGGTGTTGCTAGTGCTGGCTCTTCTATATTGGGTTATGTCTGTAATATGTTGGGTAGCTGAGGAAACAGTCTCATACTTTTTCACGTACGGTAAGAAATTATGGAAATAATTTAATCCTTTGTATATTGTTTATTTTGTCCAATAAATGTTGGTAAGGTTGAAGTCTAGTGGTAGGTGGTGGCAACCATCATCCTCTCACTTGATGTAGTGTTGCCTACTTCTTCCTTAGCCTTTATCATTCTTTTTCCTTGCCTGCCCTCCTCTCTTCCTATTTCTCCCATCTTTCCTGTCACTTCTTATTGCTTTTCTTTCCCTTACAGGTGGCTTTTCATTGAGTGACAAGCCAGATGGTTTCCTGTAAGCCAAGAAACCATTTACAGTGCTGGGTGGTAACCATATAACCAAACCATACGTGCTCCCAACGTGTCAACAAGTGGGTTGGTGGAGGGTTAGTGCCCCTCCCAATAAAACAAAAGTCAAATGGCCACCCCTTACAGGATTATGGCATCTGGCAATAGATAGATAGATAGAAGATTGAAGTCTCCCAAAATAATCTTGTATTTTGCTTCTGTGTTACATGTTCCTTGTATCATAAGTAGTAAATTCTTGTTGTTTGTGTCATCACTGAGGTTGTAAGGAAACTGACATTTTTGCAAAATACTGTATCTCCACAGGTGTGTTTTCATAGATCTTTGACCTGTACTATGGAGTGATAAATTCTACTCCTTTATTAAGATTAATAAGCTTCTTCCTTTTTTTATTTTACATTTTTCTCTACCATTTCATATCCCTCCAATGTACGAGTATATTCTACCAAACTTCTTTCATATCTGCAGTTCTTTTGGTTTAACTTCCTGTATTGCAATAACTTTGGGAACATTGACCATATTCTTTAGACTGTATTTTTAATTAATTTTATAATTGCACAAAACATCTGCAGTGGTAATCGTAACAGAAAATTTGTCTACAAGACAGCATTTACAGTATACTGTATTTACTGTAGTACATGTTTTTCTTGTATTACGTTGATGTTTGCCTGACCTACTTGTCTTTCCTGGCCTGGACCACGCTCACTCAAACATGACTCTTCCCTCCTGCACATGCAAGACACTATTACTTTGCACCAACAATTAAACGGCAAATTCAGAACATAAAAAGCAGAAAACTGGAAGGCCTTTGCAACATCACGCAGCCACTCCACAGATGCCTCTCCACTTTATAAAACACTTAGCAGTATCACCAAATCACAGACATATACAGTATGTCCAAGACCCATGCCACCATCACGTCCAACCTTGAACTCATCCGTTCATATAAAGAACGAGCAGACATACAAGTGAACCACTATGCTGGTATGAGTCATCTCACACCAAGTTGCACTGAGTTTCAAAAACAATCATCTCTCCCTAGGTAGTGCTTTCCACTCAGTCACAATGCAGGTCTCTTAACTCCAGAACAAACACATAAAATTATAAAGACAATAAAGAACTCTGCAAGCATAAGATCAGATGGCAATAGCAATCTATACCAGAAACATTGAGAACCACATGACATCCATGCCCTGACAAACATCAGCAACTAAAGAACTCATGTGCACATTTTAGCATCCAAAACATGGACCAGTCATTACCATAATCAAACTAAGTAAAAAAACACCACATCCTTCTTCATACAGACCCATAACACCACTCAGCACACCATACAAGATAACTGAATGCCTCACTCCTAACAGTCACACCTGATATTCCACTTCCTTACTCACAGCATGGTTTCAGAACATTACCCTTCACAAACACCTTACTAACCAACCTCACTCACCATGCATCCAGTGGCACCAACTCAGTGAGTCCCATGCAATGTGCAGTACACATCTTGCAGCAGTTGACATGAGTAATGCCATTGATGCTGCCCTCGGGGCTGTCATGAAAATCTGCAACAAAAACATGGAGAACAACACCAAACTCCTATTTGCCAACTATTTATCAGGTAGATGAGCGCATGTGGCATTCTAAGGCAAGTCATCATGAACAGGAGACTTCCCTAATGAGGTCTCAGGACTCCATTCCTTTACTTGTAATCTTTAATCTATACATTCATGATAGGACCACACCACAACTGCCCACAGCATTGCTTCATATCTTCATGTGCAGATGATGTTACGGTAATAACTGCACACCGCAATGCAGACACAGCTTGCTTACTGCAACAGAGCTACCTTAATACACCTCAGGCATAAGTTACAGACAACAGGCTAACAATTGCTCCAGCCACCACTCTTGTACCACCAGTGAGTCATGAATACAAATACATCCCTAACACCATGCATATATCCATGCCACATACCCCTTCCACCAAGATCCTTGGAGTAGCATATGACATTGTATACATCTTCAGGTGCATAATACAAGACTTAAATAGGTGTTACATCCTAGACTTAACGCATTTAAAGCTCTTGCAGGGACAAACTTTGAGACACAGAAGGAATCTCTCCCTACTTTACAAACAGTAGATCAGGTAATTGATGTCCTTTGCTTCCCAGTCATGAGCTTCCATCTTTCCTACAACAAAACCATGCAGACCATATCAAAGTGTCCTATGTATTATCACTGGCTGCATCAGTAACTACTTGTGTAGCCCATTTACAGTTTGAAGCAAAAGTTTTCACTGTTAGGGTTAATATCAGTAGAGAGGCACACATTTCTGTGTGGTGGCTTATGCCAACACACAGCACCCTTGTCATTACATGGCAGAACCACACTTTACAACTGGGCACAAAAATTCTTCCCCTCACAAGCATAACCAGACCCTCCTTAACAACATCTCACCTCCAGATGCTTACACTAACACTGAATAAACACCTACACACCCGCTTCACACGCAGGGCAGATTCAACTCCTCCAGACATCCATCCACCAGAGGCATCATTAAATACAGCTGATTAAGTTAACCTAGCTAGGCTTAGATCAGGACCCCACCCAACCCTGCCAAGCTAACAGCTTAGCTTTGAGTTGGGTGAAGTCACAGATGACATGTGCTGCACTCGTAGATCAGGCCCACATGACATGACACACATAATGGAGCACTGCAGCACACATGATATGCTTAGACAGACATAACAACAACAACATAGAGAACCTGAGGGACAACCCCATAGTGGTGGTTGCTTATCTGCAGTTAACAAGTCTGTTTGGTCAGGCAAACCAAGGTTAAGCAACAAAATCAGGCCTGCTTACCAGTATGTCTTGCATCTACTTGTCTTGTGTGTAATTCTGTACTACTCTAACCTTTGAGGAAGCTCAGTTATTATTCACAGTGAGAGTGTACTTTGATATGTAAATCTGTTTGTGAAGAAATTTTCATGCTTTATCTAACACACTTATTCTGACCTTTTCAGACTGGTGTGCAAAGAAACACAAGATACTGTGGCACCAAGATGAACAGAAAATAAAAACTGAAAACTACACACCCATGTATGATGGAATACCATACATCCTACTGGGGAGTAAGCTGCTTGAATGTCAGTATGGCTTTGACAGAAATATGTATCAAAAGCAGAAGCACTATGCCAATAGAAACGTAAGATTTTTACCATTATTTTTTCATGTTTTATCCTGTTCAGTACTTGTACATATGAAAATTCCATAACATCTGTCAGTATGTGCCATAAGTGAACTGCATGTTTTCCAGACAAAATTATAACCTGTTTCATACTTAGCTTGACTGTATTCTGTATATACTATAGCCTATATATGGTTATTATTTTTGCCCTTGAATAATGCATTATTTTTTGTAGTAACCATTTAAAATGACAAATCTGATGTAGCAAAAAAAAAAAAAATGGGGGAATGTATGCAAGTAATTTACTTACCTGTAGATGCTCACTGATCATCATATCTTTCTTACGTCTCCCTTCCCTAAGGTAGAAAAACTGAAGATTAAAGATCGTCGCCTGCCAGTCTCCAAAAAAGTTAACTGTCCTGCCAGAATTGTGATGAAGGACATCATTAAGTTCCCTCAATATAAGGTACAGTTTTCCCTAATGTTTGGTAGAACTGATTATTGTAATTGTTGTTAAGTGTGCCCTGAACTCAGATGCTGATGTCTTACCACAACAGAACACGACAGAATCATAATTATTTTGGTGAAGGACCTTCAGCCACTACCAACCAGATATCACAGACAACTGCAGTAGCTACAATGTTAACTTGATTAGACTGCTCGACAGTGTACTGACATTGGACTCCCTTTCCCCTTTTCATTAACATCTTACAGTAGATTTCACTAAGTAAATAATTTTATACATCAAAATATTTATTAACTTGATGTTAACTGTACAGGATGATTCAAAAGTTAGGACACACAGGGAAAATCATTGAATTTCAATCACTTCTCATCCATCCTGTTTAGTGAAGAGGCAAACTTTTATGTTGATGGTGAAGTGAACAAACAAAACTGGTGGTGCTGGAGTGATACAAATCCTCACAGGTTATTCGCAACAGTGATGCAGGGTGCTGGCAAGATGATAGTGTGAGGTGGTGTATGGGACCACACAATTGTCAGCCCTTTTTTCTTTGATGAATGCTAAAAAACTGGGAGACACATCTGCAACAGTGTTTTGATGTTCACAGTGAATATTTCGGACATTTGAAGTTATGAAACTTTCAGTGTATTTACATAATAACAAAAATAAATGATTTTCCCAATGTTTCCTGACTTTTGAATCACCCTGTACAGTAGCTTTTGATCCACTAGTGTGTAAACATTGTAGGAAAGCATTGTTTTTTTTTTGTTTCCCTGTGAAGCTGAGGGCTCTCTCCGCCTATATTTTGGGTGGCTGCCCCATTCACCCCATCCTTGGCAAAAGAAGACAGATTGGATATGAACAAGGCTATGAAAATGGGGTATATCTGTATGTGTGTGAGTTTGAGAGTGGCAGGAAATATGAAGACTAGAAAGCTGGCTGGATGTGGAAGTGATTGTGTGAAAATGCAAGGTTAAGGATTGAGGAAAGAACTGACATGGGACAGAAATGGATGGATAAGGTAGCTATGTATGAAGATGCATATGGCAGTGGTTGCACCACTTTCCTTCTTCCCAACCTGTGAGTTGACAGAATGGTCTCTCCCATAGGTGTTATGAAGCCTTAGAAAAAATAAAAGTTGATTGGTTTGCGGGCTATGTGGAGCCAAGAATTTTGGAGATGAACGATGAGTGAATGAATATGATGCCCCTTTTAATGGGCAGCTGTTGTACTAGTCTTATTTTTATATTTTCCTGCCCCAGATTTGGATCCTGCCTATCCCATTCATCAGTGGGAACTAAAGTTAGGGCAATGAATATTAGGAGTAGAATTATTTACCATCAACTGCTGGATATGAAATAAAATTATTGACATGAAAGGCTGATGCAGCGGATGTTTCAACACTTACAGATGAGCAGTTACTTCTTTAGTGTATAGTATGTTTCTGCATACTTGAGTTTTCAACTAACTGATGGATTTTTAACTAGCCAGTGGTTACTCTGTATAAAACATTGCTTGTAGATTTGTAAAAGTTGTCTAAGGTTTAGAACAAGATCATTGAGGGAAAGATAACAGGATCCTATTTTTCTTATAATTTATTAATTTTCATATTACTGATTTTGTTATCAGTGCTACCTTTAACTCAAAGTACATTTATGGATTTTGGTGGTCTCATGTATGTACAGATTTGAAGCATTATCACATTTAAAGATGTAACAATACTCTGACCACCACTCTATCTTTCCTTTCACAGGTGGATAAACACACCATTGGCTCCCGTCGTCTTAAATCCATGCTGCTACGCTGGGCCCTGGAAAAAGGCCAAGCTAATGGCGAGCGTAGAATATACATTCAGTTACCAGATGAAAATGATCACTGTAATCATAGGCAGGCATTGGTGAGGAACCTGTTGTCACCATAAAGTTTAAATGATATCCAGCTTCTTCCTCTGATAATACTTTCATCCCAAGAACATAGTTTTGGTTAATTCTTGCTACCTTCATGCAGTGTTACTCAATTTTTGTATGGAAAGAGCTTAAAGGTTTTACCAGTACTGTATCCAACTTATGTTCAAAATACTTCCCCCAAAACTGAAAGCCTCTCCAATGCTGAATAAAACAACTGACTGAATATACAACTAGTTAAATGCATAATAATATCATAGTGAAGTAATCAATACAATAGTCACCCTTTGCAATATTCCATTGAACTGGAGTAAATCAGATACAGACATTCGAATCCTTGACTTCAGAGCACACGGAAAGCAAAACGAGGACGGAAGATGATAAAAACTGAGACACCATTGGTCAATCTGGATGCCAGCCTGAATGATCCAGTTTTCTTTCAGAACTTCAGGGTCACAAAGGAATTGTATCAGGTTTGTACACAAATTTCCTCATGTGTAAGTTGTATGCCACTGCGGTTAGTTGCCCTGTTTGATGGTGGGATGCAACGTTTAACCCACTGTGATCCCAGCGGTATCTCCATTTTCTATTTGTGCCATCTCGTGACAGTTTTATTTAGCTTGGGACTTTTTTAACCTGGGGAGGTTAGTTATAGCCTTAATAAATCTCTCCAATACAAGTCATATTTTCTAAGCTGAATAAAATCATCTGATAGCAGCAAGAATGCATAGTAAAGGAAGTCACCTGGGTTCATGAGACTAAAGTCAAGTTTGATTAATTTCTTATAGACTATTTCCTTTGTTCGATCCTTAGTTGTCACCAATTGGTCAGTCCTATTTCGAGGCTTCTTGTTTGTATTTTTAGTTGTTTTCCGGGGAGGGGCCCTGACCCTCCACCAACCCACTTCTTATCACGTAGGGAACACATGTTGGTTGGCTATAAGGTTACCACCCAGCATTGTAAATGATTTTGTGGTTTACAGGAAATCATTTGGCTTGCCACTCAATGTACAGCTACTCTAAATCCAGAGTACCGCAACACTAAGTGGGTGGATGATGCAAGAGCATATAGAGGTTGGGGGGTTGACTTTTTGACCGCCACTTGGTGGTGAAAGTCAAGGTTGAAATGAAGCGGAGGAATTGAAGAAGGGAAGGACAGGAAGAAGCAGTTCTTACATGGAGGGTGGAAAAGTTACAAGAGGATGGAAAAAAGGCAGAATATAAGAGAGAAGTGGAGGAGCGATTGGGTAAATACTGTATGATTTGGAGCAGATGGGGGATGTGGAAGGTGTGTGCAAGATATTCACAGAAGAAATCTGTGCAGCATGTAAGGTGGTGTGTGGGGTGAAGAGAAGACAAAAGGGGGTGCAAGGAACAGCATGGTGGAATGAAGAGGTGAGACAGGCTGTGGCACACAAGAAGAAAGCATACTGTATAGTGAGTGGATGAGAAATGGGTGTGGAGGAAGTTAAGACACAGATGATAGAGTTATATGTAGAGAGGAAGGGAGAGGTGAAAAGATTAGTAAGAGAGATTAAGAAGAGAGTGAATGAGTTTGGAAGGAATTTGAGTGTAAAGTGGAGGGAATGTAAGAAAATGTTCTGGAAAGAGGTAAAGAGACTTAAACAGGGTGTTAAAGAAGCTACTCGGAAATTGAAATATAAAAATGGTAGATTACCAATGGAGACGAGAAAAAGTGAACAGATAGAGAGAACACTTTAAGGAATTGTTTAACATAGAGAATGAAAGTAATGCTAGTATAAGTGGCTGGGGAATGGCTGGGAGAAGGAGGGATGTGAGAAGAGAGGAAGAAATCAGCAGGATGGAAGTTGTGGAAGCAATGAGGAAAGTCAAAATCGGGAAAGCCCCAGGAATTGATGAAGTGTGTGGTGAAATGCTGAAGCATGGGGGAGAGATAGTAGCATAATGGATGTGGAAGATGTGCACATTGTCCTGGGAGGAAGGTAAAGTCCCAGTGGATTGGAAATCAGGTATAATTATTCCCCTGTATAAAGGAAAAGGGGGAAAAGAAGTGTGTGGTAATCATAGGGGCATTTGTCTTCTTAGTTTAATAGGAGATCTATATGGTAGAATACTTATCGACAGAGTTAGGGAAATAACAAAGGAATTAGTTGGAGAAGAACAGGGAGGTTTTAAGAAGGGAAGAGGTTGTGTAGATCAGATATTCATTCATAGGTCTTTAGTGGAAAAGTTTCTAGAGAAGGGAAAGAAGTTGCATGTGGCCTTCATGAATATGGAGAAAGCATATGACAGGGTGGATAGACAAGGATTGTGGAAAGTATTAAGAATATATGGAGTAGATGAGGAGTTGCTAAATGCAGTGAAGAGTATGTATGAGGGTTCTAAGGCTGCAGTGGGTGTGGACAGTAAACAGAGTGAGTTTTTCTATTTAAAAGTTGGATTGAAACAGGGATGTGTCATGTTTCCATGGTTGTTCAGTCTGTATATGGATAGGGTTATAAAAGAGATACACAGTAGGGCAGTGGATGTTGGAGTGGCCATAATGAGAGAGGGCAGTATGTGGAAACTCCCTGTACTTTTGTTTGCAGATGATACTGTGTTGTTAAGGGAAGACAAAGGGGAGCTGCAAGGCTTGGAGAATGAGTTTGGGGGAGTGTGTACGAAACTGTTTAAGGGTAAATGTAGGGAAGAGTAAAGCTATGGTCTTCGAGAGAAATGAAGTCACTGAATGTACAGTGAGGTTGGATGAGGAGGATATGGAAAATGTGAGTGCTCTTAAGTACTTGGGTAGTGTGATGAGTAAGGATAAAAGTTTAAAGGGTGAAGTGCTTGAAAGGGTACAACAAGGTTGAAAGGTTGCTGGTTCTTTGAAAGCAGTGATAAGAAACAGGGAAGTGAGCATGGAAGTGAAAAAGTTCCTGCATGACAGTATTGTGATACCAACTCTAACGTGTGGAAGTGAAGCTTGGACCTTGTTGGAGGGACACAATTTATGAGTGAGGGCAGTGGAAATGAGTTATTTGAGAGGAGCATGTGGAGTCACATGGAAAGACAGACTGACAAATGAGGAAGTGAAGGAGCATTGTGGTGTGGATGTAGATGTGATAGGAAGTGTTAGGAGAAACACATTGAAGTGGTTTGGCCATGTGGAGAGGATGGAGAGCGAGAGACTGATGAGGAGAGTGTATGTGAGTGAGGTGGAGGGGGGGAGAGAGAGGGGGAGGTCAAGGATGAGATGGAGGGGTGGAGTGGAGAGGTATATGAGAGAGGGGGATGTGAGCTGGGAGCGAATGGCAGAGGACAGGGCAACGTGGAGGCAGTCTGTTTGTGGCCACCCCTTACGGGATTAAGGTGTCTGGCAATAGATAGATCGACTATTTCCACTGAAGTCCATTCTTCTCCATTTTCTGTAGTTTCCAAGTACAGGTCCTCCCACCCCCAGCTTTAGGTTCATGGATTTATGAATCTACTATTAGTGGGTATTGGAGAAAGAAGAGGAGATTTGGGTGTTGAGTTTTCTGTGAATGTTGGCGTGCATCAGGGGTCAGTCTTGTCTTGAGCCCCTTATTGATTGTCATGATACTTGAAGCTCTCCTATGACTTCAGAAATGGACTCCCATGGGAGATGTATGCTGATGATTTGGTGTTGATTGCGGAGAATGTATGGGGGGCGGAGGAAAGATTTAGGAAATAGAGACTGAATGGAGCACAAGGGTTTGAGAGTAAATGCAGATAAAACAAAACTGATGATATCTAGGGTTCGTGGCAGTACTGTCAAAGCAGAGGGAGAGTAGCCATGTTCAGTTTGCCACTAGGGTGTGGGAAGTAGCCCCATCTTGTACATTATATATATACAAGATGGGGTACTCAATTGGTGGAACGCAGTGACCTTTTTCGTGGACCCCAGCACCTTCCTGTCTCCAGAAAAGGGGAAAAACATAAACAAGTAATTTGTCTACAATATGGATCAACAGTTAATAGTAGTTTTTAATTTTGCTCTGTTTTCACGCTTCAGAATCACCAATGAACACCATCAATACTGTAGCTGTCACATCATTTGTACCAATGTTCAGGTAATCAGCAAGAAGAATAAAGGTCACTTTTCATACTAATAAAGTAATGATAATTCAATCACTCAGTGACAGGTCTGTATTAGTAATATTTACATTTACATTCCAAGTGAAAACTGATCCTCCTCCCCGCAACAAAGAGAGAGAGATTTTTAATCCAAACTGTACTATACTTACATACCCTACTATTATGTAATATTTTTTGTGTGTGAAAGAAAAATATGGAATTTCTTTTTCAGTCTCCCTCCATCCATCTAGAAGAACAGTTGAATTTTTGACCCTCCAAATGTGCTTACCAAGACCTGCAGTGTTTTACTGTTAGATTTTTTTTCTTTTCCATTTCTTTTTCTCCCAGGAGCCCTATTCGGCTAATAAAATGGATGATTACTTCTATCATAAATGTACATTCAGTTATTTTTTTTTTCTTAAAAGAGAATTCATTTTTGTACAGTAGTTTATTTTCATCAACCCTTTAAGGTAAAAAATCCACGTAGCTTGAATACTTTGAAATGTGTGCTCTGATCTGTTTCTTATTACCACATTTTTAATTAAGACTTTCATCCGGACCTTTGCCACGTAGGAAACTGTGTGGCTGGACCTTCACACATAGTACTGTAATTTAGTACCCCTGTTAGGTAAGTGGATGCATAAGAGATGTAATTGTATTTGAGGTAGACCACAAGATGATACTGATTTCGTGTGTGTGTGGTGTGTTGGGGAGAGCATTTAGAGATTTTCAGTCATGAGAGGGTTGATCCTGCTAGTGAGTTTTTTGAGTGTGTGGAAGAATTTCGTTATCTGGGGACTTGTTACATGTTGGAGGTGGGGCTAGAGCTAGCTCTGTGGCCAAGGTAAGGAGTGGTTTCAGGAATTTCAGGGAGCTGTTACCTCTCCTGACATTGAGAGGGCTCTCTCTCCATTCTAAGGGATCTTTGTATTCACCATATGTTAGGAGTGTAATGCTGTTTGGTAGTGAGTCCTGGGCAGTAAAGGTAGAGGATATTCATAGGCTCAAACATACAGAAATGACAATGATTAGATGGATGAGTTGTGCATCCATGGATATGAGGCCTGGGAGGGGCTAGGTTTACAGTTGAAGAGTTGAGAGGAAGGATGGGACTGGAGTGTATTGGTGTTGTGATAAGGAGGGGTAGATAGAGATGGTTTGGACATGTGATGAGGATGGATGACAGTTGGGTGCAGAAAGTGAGAAGTGTGAATGTCGGGGATAGGGTTGTGAGAGGCGTGCTGAAAAAGACCTGGGACTAGGTCATAGAGTATGATCTTAGTGGCAAGTGACTGAATGGGGAGGCTGCCAGAGATCGAGCAGGGTGGAGAGTCACCATTAGGTGACTAAGGCTGACTCATGCAAGCATGTTTGAGCCTTTATAAACAATATGTTACAAAGGGAATAAGGTTTACACAGTATCCAAACCAAGTGGTGTCTTTTATGTCAAGAAACTGTTGATTACACGTGTATGGGTAACCTAATAACCAGTTCCTGGGGTAAAAAAAAAAATAAATAAATAAATCCTCTGCATGCGAGATACGCACAAGGGAGAGGGTGGCGTGGATTAATGATCCCCCAACTCACTGTATCCCCCAAATAGTAATTAAAGAAGCTTTGGATCTGGGTTCTGTGCCTCATCAAGGCCCATGAAAACTAGCCAGGCTTGTATGACTGTGCAGAATGTGAGAAATGTGAGTGAAGACTGTAAGAGACCGCAAGTAATGAATGTCTTTAAATGTCTAAGGAAGCAAGACTTGATGTGATGGACTATGAGAGTCATAAGATAAAATAGTTGAGTGGGAATATGTAAAATGTTTAAGGCCAGGTATAAACAGTACCTACCTGAGTAGAATAAAAGGATTTATTTTGCTGATGAACATTGAATGGCATGCTAAGCAACAAAAACAACAATGCTTGGCAAAGAGGAATGAAATTATTCATGTTATCAACATGAGGTGCAGGTATGTCAAGTTTAAGGTTGTGAAAGTAGTACTGATCATTGCATATGCAAACTGTAATGATAGAGGTGTGGAATAGAATGACAAGTTTTAGGACAAGATGTATAAAGTGATTGGAACATATGCATCCACAAGAGTAAGAGAAAAATATAGCATGAGTTGGATGGGTAACTGGAAAAGGAGCGAGTGGGGAGAAGAGAAGTGATATCAGGGAGAAGTAAATCTGCCACAGTTTGCAGAAGCCCTACTGAGCCTCTCAGCCAGCTGCTAGGTTCATCAGCTTTATGGAAGGAAGACATCATTTGCACAATTGCTCAGCTCATCAGACTTAGGTATTTTTGGTGTCAGAACTTGTGTAAAAGTAATTTATACTGCATATTGAGTTGATGGGTTGCAGTCAGCCATCTTTTGTGTAAAAGAAAACTGGGTAAAGATAATGTGCATTTAAAAGTGAGTTGACTTTACCATATTATTTGATGATTAGCTTTGAACATGCCAGATATTTTGTTGCATAGTAACAGATTTCATAAGATGCTTGTGAATAACGAAGAGGGACTGCCCAAGTGCTACCCACTTACAGTAGTTGCATTTTATAGTTTTTGAAAAACTAATGGGTGAAATATATCAAGTTTATGTAGTTCTATACTAATGTTAAGTTTAGTGTAATGAATACAAGTTTCCAAATTACATTTTAACTTTGGTGGTCATTTTGACTAAGTACTGAATGGTAGTGAGAAGTATTCTCCTAAAACTGCTTGACATTGGCATTGGTGCAGTTACTAGTGAGTGAATGGCAGAGGGCAGAGGTTGAGCGGCTGATTGCGGCGGGTGCAGAGGTGGCTGGGCTGGAACAGTACGAACATCATGTACTTGTTGCGCTCTATCACTTGGGCTCCACTGATAATGTCAACACAGCTGCTGGAAGGTGATGTATTTTGTATGTTATCTCTGTCGGTAAGGAAATTGGCTTGTTGCAGTACAGTATTTTAGTAATATCAGGAGAATAAGGAAAATGAACATTACTGTATTGTTGTGCTTCTTTGCAGTAGCCAGAAATAAGAGCATTAAGAAGAGAAAGAAAAAAATATGAAAGTTAGACTTGTACCTCAGTCATATCAGAAAAATATATATACATATTTTTTGTACCAAAACACAGGTTTTTGCTGGCCTATTAATAATTTTTCTGTCAGTCTTTATCTGCTGGAGACGCCTATGAGGAAGAGAGTTTACTCATCTGCGATTGCTGCTGGAAGTAGAGAGACTCATCTCAGGCCTAGAATGACTGAGGTTAGGATGCTCATGGCTCCATTACATGCCCAAAAGTTAGAGAAACCTCTCTTAATGTTTTTTAATCCCACCAAACAGTTAATTCGCAAGATGAGGACCACCTTGATAATACTGTACCTCTCCAATGCAGATGGTTACATACTACACTATGTCTTGCTCTGCTATTGTCCTTCCTTTTCATGCTTCCTTTGACAAGCCACCCTCCCATAATTTCCCTTAGGGTTGCCCCAAGTATCCTTCTAACACCTTATTTTTAGATTCCTTTTAGTGCTGTTTGTACAGTATTGCCTGTTATATACAAACGAATGATGACAGGTGCATGACCTCATACTGTGTGACATTGTGATGGGAATGATTCAGTTTAATGTAATGTTTGTGAAGAATGGGTGAAAAAGAGGTGCTGTGCTGTCAGAGGTAGGCTGTGGGATGTGGTTGGCCTCAGGCGTGGTGTATGAATTTGTGTGCTACATATGTGAGGAGTGTAATGTTTTTTGGTAGTGAAACTTAGGCAGTAAAGGAGGATGACATCCATAGGTTTAAGTGTAGAGATATGAGGAAGGCAGATGGGTGTGTAAGGTTTCCCAAAATAGCAGAGCTGCAGGTGACTGCACTATAAATGAGCAGCTGAGAAGACAGTTGGGAATTGAATGCTTTGGTGATATGATGCATAGTGTGAGATTTAGATAGTTTGGACATATGGAAGGAATGGAGGATGTAAATTGAGTGAAAGGATTTATGATTGTGAATTTTGAGAGTTTAGAATCAAGAGGTGGACTTGAGGTGAGGTCCATCAAGGTGATCTCAAGATTTAGGGATCGAATAGAGATGTTACCAGAGGTCATGTATCGTGGAGAATCATCATTAGGTGGGTAAGGCTGACACTTGCAAGCATGTATTGCACAAAGCCTTCCAGAATAAACCAAACATGACTACCTCATTTGATACTACCCCAGACTCTGTTATTTGTCCAGACAGTTGTTGGCAGTGAGTGTATGCCAACTTCCTACCTTCAGTGTGTTCTTGCCAGCAAGGTAGATTAGTTCAGCAGTATTCTTGTGGTTTCCCTTGATATATGTACTGTATTTATTGTAGTATGTCTAGATATCATACTTACTGTATATTGAACTAGGCTTATTACAGCTTAAAGAATAATAATAAATCATCCTTTCATCATTCATCATCCTGACCTCCTTTGTTTACATCATAATGGTGATATAGTATATCTAAAATAATATAATTATCAGAGGATCTTGTTGGTTCATGTGTTTCTACTCTACCCAAGGCCAGACTGGGGAGCCATTTTTATTGCTAGCCACCCTGCTGGTTCTTCACTCGTAATCCTAGCCCTCCCAGACCTTGCATTCACTACACATCCATCAAATCATTGTTGTTTCTGTACGTTTAAGTCTTTGAATATCCTCTTTCTTTACTACCCAGGTCTCTTACCATACAGCATTACACTTCTAACACTAAGTCTTTGAATATCCTCTTTCTTTACTACCCAGGTCTCTTACCATACAGCATTACACTTCTAACACATGCCATATACAGGAATCCCCCAGCATGGAGGGAGACTTAGTGTCAGGAGAAGCAACAGCTCCCTGAACCCCCTCCTACCACTCCTTACCCTAACCACAGAGCCCAGCCCCACTTCCAGCACATTACGTGTCCCTCAAATAACAAAACTCTTCTACACACTCTAGAGACTCCAGCAAGATCAATTCTTTCATGCCTGACACTTTCTACGCACTGTCAGCAGCACATCGCACACACAAAATCAGCATCATCTTGTAGTCTACCTCTAGTAATGCTAGATTTCTTATGCTGCCACTTATCACAGACAATGCACAGGATGAAGTTGCTTCCCACACTCGTGTGGCTAACTGCAATTGGTCACACTTCCCTTGCTTTGACAGTACCTTCACCTGCCCTAGATATTATCACTTTTGTTTCATCTGCATTTACTCTCAAACCTTTGTGCCCAGTTATGTCTCTCCATTTCCTAAATTTTTCTCTGCCTCCCTTTCATTCTCTGCAGTCAACACCAAGTCATCAGCATACAGCATCTCCCATGGGAGCCCATTTCTGAAGTCACATGAGAGAGCTTCAAGCACCATGACAAACAATAAGAGGCTCAAGACAGAGGCCTGATGCATGCCAGTATTTATGGAAAATTCATCACTCAAATATCTTTTCACTCTCATCTGGGTGTGAGCACCCACGTACTTAGCCATAACCACTCTAACCAGCCACTTCTCGATCCCAAGCTTTCTCACTGCCCTCTTCATCACCTCCTTAGGGACTCTGTCAAATTCCAAATCAGCAAAAACGAAGTACAGATCCCCATTCTTATCCCTGTCTGCAGAAATGAAGAGGAGAATACAGACTAAGAAAGATACAGTAATCCCTCCATTATCCATTGTAATAGAGCCAAAAGCATGTCTGGAAAGTGGTCTTGTCCAGATATTGGCCTTGAAGCTCCAGCACCGGTCATTCCGGACCCTAACTTAACCAAAATCAGAAAACCACCTACCTACCTCCCTACATTTAAGACCCCATTCACATAAATAATGGACATAAAGCATGAATTAATTGAATTTTAACCAGAAAGTGATGATTCAGAGGTGAGTATGGCAAAGATGTTCACCAGTTGATATCATAGTGAACGCAGGTAACAGACATGAAAATCACTATGATAATCACCTTTTTCACAGCCTATGGACTCAAATATGAGGCACAAAGCATGAAATAAATAAAGTGTAACCAGAAAACTTATGATTTAGAGGTGAGTAAGGTAAATATGTTTACCAGCTGACAGCATAGTGAATGTAGGTAACAGACATGAAAATCACTGAGAAAATCACCTTTTTCACAGCCTATGCACTCAAATATGGGACACAAAGCATGAAATAAATAAAATTTAACCAGAAAAATGATGATTTAGAAGTGGTTATGGAAAATATGTTCACCAGCTGACAGCACAGTGAACATACGTAACAGACATGAAAATCACTGAGAAAATCACCTTTTTCACAGCCTATGCACTCAAATATGGAACACAAAGCATGAAATAAATAAAATTTAACCAGAAAAAGGATGATTTAGGAGTGATTATGGAAAATATTTGGCAGTTGACAGTGTACTTACATGTCCGTTGAATATTACCCCACCTCTAAAGCTCTGACAGTGGTGAAAATGCTCTTGAAGCATGTACAGTAATCCAGTGTTGAACTACACTTAATCCTTAGCACTGTGAATTATGACTTTAAACAAAAACGAACACTACCGCCAGCCTTCCCGAGAACCGCTTACTCATGATGGCAGTTGAGAGAGAACTGGGGGGAGGGGAAGGGGAGCCTGGGGAGCGGGAAGTGATCGTAAACACAGCTTTTCGGCGCCGCGCGCCAAATTCAAACTTATGGGTAAAAAATAATCGGATCTTTTTTCGGGAGTTTTGCATTTTTTTGGCATTTTTGGGTTCCGAACACCCAAGCCAACGATGTCCGGACAGTGGGGTGTCTGAATATTGGGCGTCCGGATAGTAGAGCAATTGCTGTATTTTGAACATTGACCTGTTACATACTTGAATGACAGAGTATCTGTTAACTCATGCAGGACAGAGTTGGACCAAAAAAAATAAAAGTGAAAGTTTGCTACCTAATAGATGCTACACATCCACTGTAATGGAGGAGAGATACAAACAGACAATTCAGAAGAGCAGTGACCATTGAAGTAGTGATATTAGAGATAAGGATGCAACAGTGCAGTGAAGAGAAATTGGGAGATGAAAGGAAGTCAGTAAGAGGAGGGGAGTAAGTAAGACTCAAAGCCTTTGACTCCACCCTGTTTAGAAGAGATGTGTGCAGGGTGCCTTCCCTCACATGAGAGTTGTACTCCACACATAGGCTAATAAGACCCCAGTACAAAGTCAACAGCTGTGCAATGATCAAGAAGGCATTGAGCTGGCCTATTATACTCAGTGTGAGAAGTGGGATAGCTCAGTGGTAAATTGCGCAATACTCTAGATTGCAAGGTAGAGAGTTCAGGCTGCTCCCGGGTGGCTGCCTTTGCTGGGAGGGGTAGCACTCTCCTGTAACCATGGCTGAGCTATATGATCTATCTAGGTCCATGATTGGTCCTGAAACTGTGAAACCCGAGGGATATTGAGAAAAGATAAAGGATTGGGCTGTATACTGTTGCCTTTTCAAGGGTGCTCCAGCAGAAGATTTTGATGGGTCAAAAGATATAATATTTGAGTTTTTGATGACTTAAAAACAAGGTTTCCTTTACCCAAGTCAGCAGCCAGGAATGCCAGGGCCTTATCTCACGACTGCTGAAATAATTACTGTAATGGACACTGAGAAGTGAATGGAAATGTGAAGGGTGGAGTCATCATCATATGAGTGGATAGGGTTAGCTTAACAGCTCGTAACATCTATCTGTCCGTCTGTTGCCAGACTCCATAATCCTGTAAGGGGTGGTCACAAACAATTTGCCACCACAAACAATTTGCCTCCATGTTGCCCTGCCCCCACCATTTTGCTGCCCTCCCCCCCAGCTCACACCTCCCTCTCACATACCTCTCTATTCCGTCCTTCCATCTCATCCTCCTTCACCACCCCTCCACCTCACTCACATATTCTCTCCTCATTAGTCTCTTGCTCTTCATCCTCTCCACAGGCCAAACCACCTCAATGTATTTCTAACACTGTCACATCCACACCACAATGCTCTTTCACATCCTCATTTGTCAGTCAGCCTGTCCATTTAACTCCACATGCTCCTCTCAAATAACTCATTTCCAATAGTATCACTCTTGACATAGGTCCAAGCTTCACTTCCATACATTAGAGTTGGTATCAATACTGTCATGCAGCAACTTTTTTACTTCCATGCTCACATCCCTATTCTTATCACTGCCTTGAAAGAACCAGCACCCGTTATCCCCTGTTGTACCCTTTCAAGCACTTCATCCTCCAAACTTCCATTCTTACTCCTCACACTACCCAAGCACTTAAATGCACTCACATTTTCCATTTCCTCATCATCCAGCCTCACTGTGCACTCAATGATGTCATTTCTCTCGAAGACCATAACTTTACTTGTCCCTACATTCACCTTTAGATTCCATTTCATACACAATCTTCCAGACTCATTCACCAAGCCTTGCAGTTCCCCCTCATCTTCACTTAACAGTACAATATCCTGTGCAAACAACAGAACAGGAAGTTTCCAAATGCTGCCCTCGCTCATTAGTGCTGCTTCAACATCCACTGCCCTACTTTGTATCTCTTTTATATCCCCACATTCAGATGGAAAAATCCACTCAGTTCACCATCCACACGCACTGCAGCTTTAGCGCCCTCATACATACTCTTCACTGCATTCAACAGCTTCCTATCTGCTCCATATATTCTTAATATTTCCCACATTCCTTGTCTAACCACTCTGTCTTATGCTTTCTCCAAATTCTTGAAGGCTGCATACTACTTCTTTCCCTTCTCTAGAAACTTTTCCACTAAAGACCTTAGGATGATTATCTGATCTGCACAACGTCTCCAACTAATTCCTCTGTTATTTCCCTAACTTTATCAGTAAGTGTTCTACCATATACTTTTCCTGTTACAATAAGAAGAAAAATGCCCCTTTGATTACCACACACTTATTTTTTCCTTTTTCCTTTGTGCAGGGGAGTAATTATACCTTACTTCCAATGCTCTGGGACTCTACCTTCCTCCCAGGCCAATCTGCAAATCTTCCATAACCATTCTACTACTACTATCTCTCCCCCATGCTTCAGTGTTTCAACACACACTCCATCACTTCCTTGGGCTTTCCCCATTTTGACTTTCTTCATTGCTTCCACTACTTCCATTCTACTGATCTCTTCTTCCCTTCTCACCTCCTTCCTTCTCCCAGCCACTTATACTTGCATCACTTTCATTCTGTCCATTAAACAATTCGCTAACCCCTAGACACCAGGTTATTTATATTGCGGTATTCCTTTCAGTATGGCCAGTTTTCCCAAAATTGCTTCTTTTCAAACCTAAATATCTCAGAAAGTATTGCATTAGGGAAATAAATTAAAAACCCTTTTACTCAACAACTCTTTTTCTTGGGAATAAAAGCATCCCCAGGTCTGTAGGTGATCACATCAATGTGTAAGGACTTGAAGAAAATTAGTAACTTTTGGTGCGCGAGGCAGGATGTGTTCGTGTGTGTGTGTATGCGTGCCCCCAGCTCTGGCTTCGCTCTCAACATGATAATTTCTCCATTACTAGATAAACTAGACACACTGCATCCAAGGCATGCCCAGTGGCACTATCACTATGCCCTTTCCTAGTATCCTTGGTAGGAAGCTCGGCAGGGATGGATGAGGCTAGGGGTCCACGTGAAAGGATGCATCAGGGAAGAAGGGTTGCTGGTTCCTTGAAAGCAGTGATAGGAAACAGGGAAGTGAGTATAGAAGTGAAAAAGCTACTACATGACAGTTTTGTGATACCAACTTTAACATATGGTAGTGAAGCTTGGACCTTGTTGGAGGGATAGAAGTCAAGAATGAGAACAGTGGAAATGAGTTATTTGAGAGGAGCATGTGGAGTCACATGAAGAGACAGACTGGCAAAAGAGGAAGTGAAGGAGCGTAGTGGTGTGGATGTGGTAGAAAGCGTTAGGAGAAACACACTGAGGTGGTTTGGCCATGTGGAGAGGATGGAGAGCAAGAGGCTGATGAGGAGAGTGTATGTGAGTGAGTTAGAGGGGGGGAGAGAGAGGGGTGTAGGCCAAGGATGAGATGGAGGGATGGAGTGGAGAGGTATATGAGAGAGGGGGTGTGAGCTGGGAGCAGGGCAATCAAATGGCAGGGGACAGGGTGACATGGAGGCAATTTGTTTGTGGCCATCCCTTACAGGATTAAGGCGTCTGGCAATAGATAGATAGAGAAAAGTTACAAAAGGTGCAGCGATGTTTTTGGTGTCTTTTTTTCAGATGGAAGAATGTTTTTTTCCATTATGTTTCTCTCTCTCTCTCTCTCTCTCTCTCTCTCTCTCTCTGAGTTAAAAATGAAAGAAAATTGCAATTTTGCTGTTTTTTAAGGATTTATCTTGTACTCATTTTGTTCTGTTTCATATGTAAAGGCTGTAACATGTTTGCTTGCATCAGCCTTAGTCACCTAATGGTGTCACACTGCTCAGTCCCTGGCAACCTCCCTATTTAGTCCCATATCCCTGAGGTCACATTCTGTGACCTCATTCTAGGTCTTTTGATCCATTTCTTTTAACCCTACCTTCAGCATTCACACCTCTCACTCTCTGCACTCAGTTGACATCTACCATCTTCTGTACCATCTAAATGTACCCCTCCTCAACATTTATATTATTTTCAGGTTCAAGATAAGGACAGCAGACAGTTTGAAGAGTGTAGCAACAGAGTACCAGACAGCAGACTATCTGAAAAGTGTTGAGAGATTCTGTGACTTTCTCATTAGCCAGGAGAACAAATACCTCAGTCTGCCCAGCCCTGAGGAGAGGTATGTTGTGTGGATCAGGGGAAGAATAGTAGTCATCTCATTTTTGAGCAATCTAACACTTTTCATCTCTAGTCAGTTTATCTTTCTCCCTTGGGTTTTCTTATATTAGTTTCCACTGCCAGATAGCTGTCACCCAAAGAAACTGTGTCTTATAATCTGTGTGCAACTGCCAGCAAGTGGTGTGTGGTTGGGGGACATTTCATAACTATCTGTAGCTGGGGCAGGTGATCAAACTTTCCATCCATTTTCATAACTTCACATCTTCCTCTCAAATAGTTTTTAATATCCACAACAATCATTTTTATGTGGCATGTTATCCAATGCCATTCTGAGGTCCAGGTAGAAG
>JAGKTI010004915.1:33811-47811 GCA_018397915.1 Birgus latro
AAAAAATTTATGAATCAAATGGAAAAAAAGTCGACATTTTTTAACCCTGCAAAACTTTGTTCACACAGAACAAACAGTTTCAATTGTAAGAACGTGATTAGTACGATTATATGTGGAAAAGTGTTGTAAATACTGGGCAGTAAACTATTTTAAAATATATACATATATAATCTTGCTATGACTGTTTTAATGAATATCTCTCTGTATTTTTCAGAAAAAATGCCTAACTTTGGACAGACAAATTACTTAAGCCAAATAAATTCCAGACAGTGATCTCTACCCAGACTATTGGGGATAATGTTGTTCCCTCAAACTGGGTAGTTGTGAGGGTTCCCTTTGATAGGAAAGACAGATACAGGCATTATATTGCTACCATTGGTAGGGTAAAACCAGAAATACATGTCAGGTTTCTCAAACACGTTCAGGGTACACCTCACACATTTGTATAACCAGTGGTTGATGACAGCAGCGACAAAGACAGAGAGGACATACTGAAAGTGTTACCAAAACCAACACTTGATCACAAGAAAAGGATGATTTTTCATGTAGATGTGAACCTTTGGCCTAAGTAATGATAATAATATTTGATATAGATTGAAACAAGGATGTGTCATGTCTCCATGGTTGTTCAATCTGTATATGGATGGGGTTATAAAAGAGATGCAAGGTCGGGCAGTGGATGTTGGAGCGGCCCTAGTGAGAGAGGGCAGTGTTTGGAAACTNCAGGGTACACCTCACACATTTGTATACCCAGTGGTCGAGGACAGCAGTGACAAAGAGGACATACTGAAGGTGTTACCAGAACCAACACTTGATCGCAAGAAAAGGATGATTTTTGATGTAGATGTGAACCTTTGGCCTAAGTAATGATAATAATATTTGATATAGATCTTTAAGAAGATAGTCAGTATTACCAGTACGAAAGTTATTGCCAGTATGGTGCTACAGTATGGTGTCTTAACCAGTAATGAGTTACTATTTATTTAGTTACAGTAATTTATACTGGCCTTCATAACATGTGCCTGTGTGTGTGTGTGTGTGTCTGTTGATTTGTGTGCTTGTTAGTGGGTGTGTGGGTGTCATTAGAACCTGTCTGAAGTGTTTAACATTAGATTATGTTATTTGAGTATGCATTTATTGAGTCAGTGAAGTAGCTACTTGATAATTAAGAGAAGTTTTGTTTTGGAAAAAGAGATCAGTTCCCCTTACAATTTGGAATATATGCAATGCCTTTTAATATAATTTTCTCATCTGAAAAAGTTTCTGAAGAGTTCTTAGTTATATTTGTGGCCAGAATACCTCACTACAGTGTGATATGATGCATCTTATTGTGATCTCAAATTATGAGCTCAAAAAAGAAGATATTTTTGGATGTTTCTCTTTATACTGTATACGTATAACTTGGGCCACGAGTACTCAATATTTTTTTTCGACATTTTTTAAAAACTTCTAAAGTGTCTGAAATTTGGCCAGTATGTCCGGAGACAGGTGCTATGAATCATTCTCATGTTTAAAGGGCAAACACTTGGATGTCTGAAGTTTGGAAGAGCTGTTCGAAGTTAGGAACTTTGTTCCTAACTTCGGACACTTGAAGAAAAAAAAAACAAGTTTAACATGGCTAATTTTTTCTATTATATGGATTCAGTAGGTACTGTCCCAGGCTACCACATGACACCAACAGGGATAAAATTGCCTCATTTTACACAGAGCTATTCATTAAAACACATCAAAAATGTCTGAAGTTATGGTGTTTTACGGTACTTTTTCCACCCACCCCCAAACATTTCTTATCATCATCATCATCACCAGCTAATCTTGTGTTTCCCCATGAGGAGCGTTGGAGTCCAGGGCTAGGCAAGTTGATACTGAGATGAGAGTGACCAGCCTCACTCATCCCTGAGTGACATTACATGAACAATAAACCCCAACCACCCTTTGGGTATAAATCTGCACAGGCTCAGTCCAATTGGAGTACCTTAATTACCCACTGAACCACCAGGCACCATAATATGGTCATATGGTTACCACCCAGCATAGTAAATGGTTTCCTGGTGTACAGGATACCATTTGCCTTGTCACTCAGTGTAGAGTCACCTGTAGATCAAAGGAAGAGGAAAGAATGAAGGAAGGAAAGACAGAAGAGGAAGGAAGGAAGAGAGGAAAGGGCAGTCACCCAAAAGCAGCACTACATCAAGTGAGTGGATGGTGAACGTCCCCACCTGCCACCGCGATTTCTTATCTGATGTGTTAAATCACATTAATCCCTGCCCACCCCATATTGTCCTGAGAAACCTAAGCAAACACCTCAAACAGCATCTTACCAACAGGGCTGACTTTTAGTTTATGCCTTCGTAGGCATGACCTGAAAATAATCTGAACTGACGAGAATCAGTCTCATAGACCTGAGGGAACCAGAAAGACCTGAACCATCCTGTCTTAAAAATCATTGTACAGGCTGTATTGTACCTGAATGGCTGATTTTTTACAGGCCTTCTGAAGCATGACCTGAATTGCTGTGCATTGACTGAAATCAGACTGATGGACCTGAAGTGAACTGAGAGGAACTAAACTGAATGACACAATGAACTAGAAGGGCTAGAGTGGATTTAAAATGTTTTGAATGGATGTGATCGAACCTGTATTAAATGTACTGGATACGAGGTCTGTTCAGAAAGTAGCCGACCTTAGGCTCTAAAAAAATAAATAGCTGATCTGTTGAGCAAGGACACTGATCTCCCTTAGTGTAGGCCTCTTCTGACTTGACACAGGTAGCCCAGTGATCTTTCAACTGCCTGAAACATTTTTCAAAATAGGTTTTCAGGATCTCCTGCAGGTGCTTCATTGCATTCATTATGATCTCTTGTCTCAAATCAGGAACCCTTCTGCGGAGTTTTGAGCTTAGGGAACAGCCAAAAGTCGCACAGAGCTTTGTCTGGTGAGTAGGGAGCATGCCAGACCTGCAGGATGTTGTGCTTGGCCAAAAATTCCTGAATCAGTTGAGAAGAATGGGCAGGGACATTGGCATGGTCCAGCTTCCAACTTGCTGCTTTCCAAAGGTCTGGTCTCTTCCACCGAACCGCATCACGAAGACGACAGATAGCGTTCAGATACTAATGTTTGTTGACAGTCTGACCTACTGGTGCATATTTGTGATGCACAACACTATGGTAGTTGAAAAAAAATCCAGCATGCAAGTGCGTTTCACCTTGCTGCGGACCTGTCGGGCATTTTGTGGCCAAGGCAACCCTGCTTGCATCTATTGGGATGACCGTGCTTTGGTTTCTGTCTTGTACCCATACATCCAAGTCACATCTTCAGTGATAACAGTCTTAGAAAGCCTGGATTGCAATTTGCACACTCCAACTTTTCTTGAGCAACGTTCATCTGAGAGATCATGATGAATGCGACAAAACACCTGCAGGAGATACCAGAAACCGACTTTGAAAAATGTCTCAGGCAGTGGAAAGAATGGTGGGCTACATGTGTCAAGTTAGAGGGGATTAGTGTCCAAGCTCAGCAGGTTAGCTATTTATTTTTTTAGTGCCAAAGGTCGGATAATTTCTGAACAGACTTCATACAGTTAAATGTGAAGACCCTGAATAGATCTAACTGAATCTCAGTGGACCTGATTGACCTTGAGAAAATGGATGTTAAGGACCTAAATATACAGTATTTTGTGATCTAACTAAATCTAATTGGATCTTATTCATGAGTTCCCCTGTTGTACAGAATGTATACCTGTAATGGTTTTTAATGTCTCATGTATTGTAACCCCTTCATTATGATTATTTTTACAATTCAGTTAATCTCTTCAGTAAGGGGACATCTTTTATAGTTTCCTTTTTGGCCACTGCCAGGTGATATTATTCAGTGTAGGAAATACCTTTGACACTGAAATCTTAGAAGCAATTTCCTTGAACCCCATGTGGCAGATCTTATCTTTTTTCAATATTCAGACTGCTGCCACATGATTTTTGTTCAGCATAGAAGAGACATCTCTGACTTAAGGGGTTAAGCATAGGAGAGACCGGATGAAACAAGTCATAATGTGTTTCATCACAACATCCACCTACTTCGGTATAATATTCTAGTTGTCCTCGCAGAGATACAGCAACCACACTACATGCTGCCTAAATGCAGTACTGTCATTTTTATGGTACAAGTGGTGGGACAGCAAGAAGCAGAATTTCTTTCCTTTCTGATTCACGTCTCATAGGAGATACAAGAACTTTGCTTTAGGTTTCTCTGTCCTATATAAACCTGGGAAACTGGATTAGGATAATGGTAATAGTTTCTCTTTGTGCCCGTAATTTTCCTCTTCTTCCTGACCATCATTTCCATTGACATCATGCCACAAATTGCATTTTTTCTCCCTCAGGATAACTATATCAGAAGTAATCAAGCAGGAATCAGGTTTCCCAGGTGCATTTGGTGCTATGGATGCAGCACTCATCCATCTGCAGAATCCAAAGGAGGTGGGAGTGGTGCTGGAGGGGGAAGGGGGCAGACAAGATGAGGGACATGAACACTTCTTACCCTACTATGTCAGGACTTCCTGTGGCTCTCAGATATATGCCCTCGTTCTCCAGTTCATTGCAGATCACCGGCTGCTCTTCCGAAACATACATCTAGATGCCCCTGGCACTGGAAATCGCATGAAAATATTTCAGGTTAGTTGTGGGAGTGAATATTAAATGGACTCGTAATATAAATATATTGAATCTTATTTTCTTTTCTTAAGTAAGAACAGACTCCTCTTTATTGTATGTATTACATCATACAGTAAGAACTTCATGCTACAGCTGGCCATATAGCTATTCTTAATTCATATGGGTATTTGCTCTGTAGAATTTAGATTTATTAACCTGTTTAGTACAGTGACTACTTTTTTACACTCCCTTTACTCCTTCAGTGGTGTCACTTTAGAAAATGTCCCATAAGCCACTATCAGTCACCGATCATAAATCAGTTTCCATAAATCACCATCAGTCAGATAACACATAAAGATGGCTGCCAACATGTGACGGTGGGAGTAAAGATGGATGCCAGTATGTAGCTGTGGGAAAAATAATAGTTGCCACCATAATGGCATTGGGGATAAAGATGGCTGCCAACTTGCAGCTGTGGGAATAAAGGTGGCATCCAACAGGTGGCCGTAAGGATAAAGATGGCTGCCAACACATGGCTGTGGGAAGGCTCAGGTTTTGAGCCCAGTGGGCTGTAGGGAACTAGCCACTTCAAATGGTCTCTCCCAGAAGTCTTTTTTTGACGTTATATTGAGCAGTTGTCTGTGCTGTGATAGTGTGGTGCATGAAGTGAGTGTGTTGTGGCATGGGGGGGCTGCATTGCATTGTAGGCATACCATATTGTTTGCAAGCTCTATTTTGTGCCAGGGGCGTGAATGATGAATGAATGAGTGTGAAGTTCGTTTCATTGGGCGTGGTGTTAATTTGTTCTCCCATTGTCATATTCTTTACTTTTCCTTGCCTTCTGGTTTCTTCCTGCAGGTAAGAAAAATAGGCAGGATAGTGATGATGGTGCTGGCAGAGGTGGTGGCTTATTATTAGTGTTAGTATTATCTCCAGATATGTACAGGTATGAACCGACTCAATCATTTTACCCACCGTCTTAACCATGGTAGACAAAAAAATATTCAGCAGACTTGTGTATAATCAGTCTTAAAATCTGATTGTACCTTCATGTTCATCAGCTTCACATGTCATCTTTTTTTTTTTTTTTTATGCAAGGAAGAAGGAACCAAAGGCCAGGGCCCGCTTACTGTTCCTTCCAAGAAAAAGTAAAAACAATACAAAAGAGAGCCAAATTTAAGATCCATTCATTTCAAGATGCCTGGACACACTGCGTTTGAAAGATTGGAGATCATAGGAAGCAGGGAATACAGACAGAGGGAGACAGTTCCAGAGTTGACCAGTTGCACAAATGAAGGACTGGAAGTAACGGCTAACTCTTGCATTAGAGAGTTGGACAGAAAAGGGATGAGAGTTTGCCGCTAGACGGGCACCATGCGCCCGTCGCAGAGGTGGAGGGATGCGAGCAGACGGCTCAGAGGAACAATGACCACTGAAGTAGCGACAGAAGAGAGACAAAGAAGCAACAGCACGGCGAAGAGACAAAGGTTGAAGGGAATCAGTAAGAGGAGGAGAGTTAATGAGACGAAAAGCCTTTGACTCCACCCTTTTGAGAAGAACTGCATGTGAGGAGCCTCCCCACACATGAGAGTTGTACTCCATACACGGGCGAATAAAACCTGTGTACAAGGTCAACATCTGCGCAGGGGTAAAGAAAGTTCGGAGTCGGCCCAGCACACCTAATCTCTTGGAAGCAGATTTCACAAGAGATGTAATATGTTCTTTCCAAGACAAATCCCAAGAGAATGAAACCCCTAGCATGTTCAAGGATGATGCAGGACTGAGCTGGACATTATTAAACATTAGTGGGTAATCCTGAGGAAGATTTTGTCGGGTTGATAAGTGTAAGAACTGAGTTTTTGATGCATTAAAAATAACAAGATTATTTTTACCCCAATCAGAGATATGAGCCAAGTCAAACATTAGGTGTGCCATAGCCTTATCCCTTGTTTGCTGAAGTAACTGCTGAGATGGATGTTGCGGAAATCTAATGGAAAGGTGAAGGGTGGAATCATCAGCATATGAGTGGATAGGGTTAGATGTACAGCTTAGAAGGTCATTAATGAATAAAAGAAAGAGAGTTGGTGATAGGACAGAGCCCCGAGGAACACCACTGTTGACAGGTCCAGGAGAAGAACGACGGCTGTCCACAACAGCAGCTATAGAACGACCAGAAATGAAGCTAGAGATGAAGGCACAGATAGAAGGACAGAAACCGTAAGAGGGCAGTTTGGAAATCAAAGATTTATGCCAGACTCGATCGAAAGCCCCCGAGATGTCAAGTGCAATGGCAAAGCTTTCGCCAAAGTCCCGAAAGGAGGATGACCAGGAGTCCGAAAGGTAGGTGAGAAGGTCGCCAGTGGAGCGTCCCTGACGGAACCCATACTGACGATCAGAAAGAAGGTTGTGACTGGAAAGATGCTTTAAAATTTTTCTGTTAAGAACTGATTCAAAAACTTTTGATACACAGGATGTTAAAGCAACTGGACGATAGTTGGAGGGCCGGGAATGGTCACCCTTCTTTGGGACTGGCTGAATGAGAGCAAACTTCCAGCAAGAAGGAAAGGTACAAGTTGAGAGACAAAGGTGAAAGAGTTTACCTAGGCAGGGTGTAAGCACAGAAGCACAGTTTTTGAGGACAACAGGAGGGACTCCATCAGGCCCATAGGCCTTGTTAATATTGAGGCCAGTGATGGCAGAAAATACATCAGCTGAAGAAATTTTAATGCCAGTCATGAGGAAGTCTGAGGGGGGAAGTGATGGAGGAACAGCACCGGAATCGTCTAAGGTAGAATTGGAGGAGAAAGTCTGAGCAAAGAGATCTGCTTTATCAGTAGAAGAAATAGCTACAGAACCATCAGAGTAGAAAAGAGGAGGGAAGGACGATGAGATAAAGTTGTTAGAAAGGTTTTTGGCAAGGTGCCAAAAGGAGCGAGAAGAATTCGAGTTGGAGAGTTGGGAACATTTAGCACGGATGAAATTAATTTTAGCAGAGCGAAGAACAGACTTAGCACGATTCCGGGCAGAAATATAAAAAAGATGTGATTCAGGGGTGGGTTGGCTCCGGTACCTTTTAAAGGCCCTCTCTCTGTTGCGGACAGCATTAGAACAAGCGTGATTAAACCAAGGCTTTCTTGCATTAGTCAGAGGATATGAAAAAGGAATGTATGCTTCCATGCCCGAGAGAATAACCTCCGTAATGCGCAAGGCACACTCAGACGGCTCCCGGCCATGGAAGCAATAATCATTCAAAGGAAAATCAAAGAAGTACTGCCTGAGGGCCTCCCAATCTGCAGCTCCAAAGTGCCACAGGCGGCGTTTCTTTGGAGGGTCCACAGGCCGTACTGGAGCAATAGGACAGGTTAAGGTAATAAGGTTATGATCGGAAGAGCCCAACGGAGAGAAAAGATTAACAGTATAAGCAGAAGGATTAGTTGTTAGGAAAAGGTCAAGTATGTTGGAACTCTCTCCAAGGCGGTTAGGGATACGGGTAGGGTGCTGTACAAGCTGCTCTAGGTCATTAAGGATAGAAAAGATGTAGGCTTGTTCACCAGGTGGATCAGTGAAAGGAGAGGAGAGCCAAAGGTGGTGGTGAACATTGAAATCTCCTAAAATGGAGATTTCAGAGAAAGGGGAATTGGATAGAATGTGTTCCATCGTAGAAGTAAGATAGTCAAAGACTTTGTGATAGTCAGCAGCATTAGGAGATAAGTAAACAGCACAGATATATTTAGTCAGAGAATGAAAGGAGAGCCGAAGCCAGAGAGTAGAGAATTCAGAAGAATCAAGTTCAGGAACACGAGAGCAAGATAGATCGTTTCGTACATATACACAACAGCCACCTTTGGCTTTGAAATGAGAACAGAGAAAGCAGGAGGACACAGAAAAGGGCCTGTCATCAGCCGTCTCAGACAGCTGAGTCTCAGCAAGAAAGAGAAGGTGAGGCCCAGAGGAGAAGAGGCGGCGCTCAACAGAGCGAAAGCCAGAGGAAAGGCCGCGAATGCTACAGAAATGAAGAAGGAGCGAGTCAGACAGTGGTTCCAGGCAGCTCCAAGAGCCGCCACCGGGAGAGGGGCGGATGGTGGGGGCACCCATGGTCCCCCCCCGGGGACTCCGAGGCACAATTATCATTAGCCATTTTTTAAACAAATTTGAAAAGGAAGTGTAGTGTGTAGCGTGTATGTAGTTTGGTGTTGACAGTTGGAGAAACTTGTACTGGAGAGCATGCTGGTCTACTCTCTGTGTTACTGAGACACTGAAAAAGTTCAGCAAGGGGGATGGTCAGGAACAAGTCCTGAGGGCTGATGTATTACTGTAAAAGGAGTGAAGGGGCCCATTGCTAGGCTTCTTATTCCTAATATTTAAGGCAAGAGTGTAACCAATTGCTCTTCCCTGAGTGGCATCACATGACCAACAAACCCTAAACTCCCCTTAGATGTTAACCCTTACAAATCATACCCAGTTGGAGCCTCTTACCCCACAGGACCACCAGGAATCCATTTGGTTATGTGATTATAGTACCACTCAGCATAGTGAATAGTTTCCTGATCTACAAGAGACCATTTGGTTTTTCACTCAGTGTAGAATTGCCTGAAAGTAGGTCTACATGCGAATTTTCTAATAGACAAAACTGTGGCACTTTGTCATAATAAAAATCCAATACCTTGCATATAGGTTTAACTGGAGAGTGCCTGAACCATCATTTTCAAGAACTTCTGCACAAACTACAAATTTTCCTTTTTGTTATTTTTGTATAGAGAGTTGAAGGTACAAAGCAGGCATCATACATTTATTCCACACATTTTTTTCACAGTTGTTTAACATAACATCATCCTGGATGGATGGATGGATGTTTATTATAACTCCTTAATACTGTATTTACATTTATTGCCTTTTTAATTTATACATGCGAATGTAACTCCATGGTTTTCTACATCCTGTGATGTGGAATACATAAGTTTGCATATATTTTTTTTGGTAAAAATCACCTGAAATTTTAAGTCTGCTGTGCTGAAGCATAGTCCATACCTATTGATCCTTAATATTCAGGCACAAGCTATTACATTCAGTCCAGAAAGTGTCAAAAAGGTATTCATATCTGCCCAAAGCCCCAAGGATACTATCATCAACATGGACAAAGTACCTATATTAAGCAAGGACCAGTGAGATGGCGCACTTGAGTGTATGGGACCTGAAAGAACTGCCTGTGTCAACTTCATGGACTAGTTTCATGAGCCACATACCTAAACAGCTGCAGAAGTCAGTGTAACATTTTAGAGGTTATGGAATATTGCCTTGTGGGGTTGAGCTTGTCAGGTTCAGGGTCCTGCTTAGGGTCCACAATGAGCACAAATTGAGGTCTGCATTTTCTTATATTTTGTCGTAGACAACTCCTGCTCCTCCCTGAATGCCTGTGGTGTCAAAATATAGGAATTTTCCATCTTCTCCCTGTGAGCATTTCCTTGGAACAAGGGTAGAGACACAAAGGGGGATTTAGTAGCCAAGTTTAGAACAAAAATACCTCTTGAATATAATGTATAAAGGTTTGTGGTGCACGGTGATCGTGGACACTTTGAAACCAAACCACTGCAGAACCTGTGAAATCACTGTTCCTGTTTCTCTTTCTACTATATTCTGAGCATGGTATGCATAGCAGTTCTATGGTATGGCAGTGTAATGGTGTTTTTGTTCATTTTCAGGTGGATCATTGGCTGTATACTAATACATGTTTCCTATGATGGACTTTGACAGTCTCTTTAACCACTTAACCGCAGGCCGTCACATTCGTGACGCTCGGTGGCGATGGCTTGAGCCGTGGGCCTGGGCCGTCAGTTGGGTGCCTCTGTTTTCTTTTTAAGTAGCCGGGCCTTTCAAGATATAAATATATATGAAAAATTTTAGGAGAAGCCTGAGTGATATTTAAGTAGCCAGGCCTTTCAAGATATAAATATATATGAAAATTTTAGGAGAAGCCTGAGTAATATTTATATCAATCAGCCTAGTTTTGGCCAATATTTTTAAAAAGTAAGTCAGGGCGCGAATTACCTCAGCGGGAAGTGCCAGGACCGCCTCCCACAACCCCGCGGTTTAGAGGGTAAACGTATCCCATTATAACCCATGTTGCCACATACGTACTGTGTAAGGTTTGCTGTTTAATCATTTATCTGGTAATCAGGTTTCCAGTAGTGCATCCCAGTCATGTGATTGGATCAACTGTGCTGTTACTTTAAAAATGAAAAATATATATATATATATATATATATATATATATATATATATATATATACTGTATATCATTCACCTCTTCAGTCTGATGTAATTCTCATTTCACTCAGGCTTCCATGAGACAATTTCATTTAAGTTACAAAGAAGTTTTATAAGTAAAAGGAGTTATTGAAGGCTGTGACACCTCCAGTTTGAAATATTTCCCTAATGTTGGAAGTAGCAAGGATAAAAATAAAAAAAAATACTTTATCAGATTGAAAGTGTTAAGAAATTGATTACCTTATGAATGTATCCTCCCCATTTTGTGTAGGAGTCTGAGGCATGGATGACACTGCAGAGCCTGACCAGCGCTGAAACTCATATTTTGGCACCGGCAGTGTACCCTCTTGCACCAGCCATCATGACACCTCACACCTCCCATGACCTCAACTACCAGGTGAGGTGCAGTGCCAAGAGGGGACCCATGCATTATATTTTAACAGACATGATCAGTTGTTTTTAAAGTTGTTCGTTACAAATGAGCATATACATAAATGAAAAGTTTGTTTAACACCTTCCCCTTACCTACATCTGAAGCGTAATATTTTATTTTTAAATAAGTTGGGTTGCAGGTATGCATATTTTTTTTTTTAAGACAATGAACAGAGGAAGGAAAAACAGATAAAATAAATAAAAAAAATCCATACACCAGATTACAGGTGTTCTCCATTCATAAAAATCTGTAACAGTTGACTTGAATTGCTGTAGGTTGAAGTTTGGGGGAAAATTAATATGGGGATGTGAGTTCCAAAAAGAATCAGTTTTGGGAATAAAGGAATTCTGATAGGTACAGTAGAAGTTCTGTATTATGGCAGTGTGACAGTCAAGTCATGGTATTATGAATCCATAGTTACTGATACTATAAAGGCCTTGGTAATAGGCAAAAATGGTAATGGAAGTTGGCAGTGGGTTAAATCAGTAGGTGACAGCACCTCTCCATCCTTCTTTCTTTCAATCCTCTTCTGTCTTTCTTTCCTTCATTCTTTCCTTGTCCTTCTGCCTATGGGTGACTTTACACTCCCTCTTCTTTCTTTCTTTCCTTCATTCTTTCCTTGTCCATCTGCCTGTGGGTGACTCTACACTGAGTGACAAGCCAAATGGTTTCCTGTCCACTAGGAAACCATTTACTACACTGGGTGGTAACCATATAACCAAATTTTGGCGCCTGGTGGTTTTGTGGGTAATTACTGCGCTCCAATCGGATTGAGCCAGTGAGGGTTTAAATCCAAGAGATGGTTGGGGTTTATTGCTCACGTAATGCCACTCAGGGATGAGTGATCCTTGTCACTCTCATCTTAAATGTCAGGACCAGCTTCTCTAGCCCTGGGCTCGTACGCTTCTCTGTGGGGCGACATGGGATTGGATAACGGATGGATGGATGGACAGCAAAATATCCTATTCCACATTCCGCTAATGTCCCTTAACATGTGACCCAGCAGGGATTAAAGAATCCCCCAAGCTAGACCTTACAGTGAGATCATATAGCCTCGCTAGGTAACAGGAGGGCGCTACCCCTCCCGGCACGGCAGTCCCGGGCGCGGCTCGACCTTGCGACCCCCCGGTCCCGAGCTTGATGCTCTACCTCTGAGCCACCGTTCCCCTATGTGACCCAGCAGGGTTATTTTATTTTTTTCATTGTATCATGCATCCAGAGTTTTGGAGCTTTCGTATGGTGCTTTTGTAATTTGCAACTTACCAGCATTACTGAAGTGAGAGAACTTATACTGTAGATTTCTTGCCCATGCACCCACATTTATGCATGCTACAAAGAAACATCTGTTGCTTTTGAATGACTGCAAGCCCAAGTCCATCATGTAAAAATTGATAATGAAAGGAATGTGAGTATAAGTGGCTAGGCAATGGCTGATAAATGGAGGGATGTGACAAGAGAGGAAGAAATCAGTAGGATGGAAGTTGTGGAAGCAATGAAGAAAGTTAAAATGGGGAAAGCCCCAGGAATTGATGGAGTGTGTGGTGAAATGCTGAACCATGGGGGAGACATAGTAGTAGAATGGATGTGGAAGATGTGCAGATTGGCCTACGAGGAAGGTAGAGTCCCGGAGGATTGGAAGTCAGGTATAATTATTCCCCTGTACAAAGGAAAAGGAGAAAAAGAAGTATATGGTAATCATAGGGGCATTTGTCTTTTTAGTGTAATAGGAAAAGTATATGGTAGGATACTTATTGATGGGAACAGAGGAATTAGTTGGAGAAGAACAGGGAGGTTTTAGGAAGGAGAGAGGTTGTGTAGACCAGATATTCATTCTTAGATCTGTAGTGGAAAAGTTTCTAGAGAAGGGAAAGAAGTTGTATGCAGTCTTCATGGATTTGGAGAAAGCATATGACAGGGTCGATAGACAAGGATTGTGGAACGTATTAAGAATTTATGGAGTAGGTGGGAAATTGTTGAATGCCGTGAAGAGTATGTATGAGGGTGCTAAGGCTGCAGTGCGTTTGGATAGTGAACTGAGTGAATTTTGCTATTTGAAGGTTGGATTGAAACATGGATGTGTCATGTCTACATGGTAGTTCAATCTATATATGGATGGGGTTATAAAAGAGATACAAGGTAGGGCAGTGGATGTTGGAATGGCCATAATGAGAGAGGGCAGTGTTTGGAAACTCCCTATACTGTTGTTTGCAGATGATACTGTGTTGTTAAGTGAAGATGAAGGGGAGCTGCAAGGCTTGGTGGATAAGTTTGGAAGTGTATGTAAGAAATGGAATCTAATGGTGAATGTAGGAAAGAGTAAAGTCATGGTCTTCAAGAGAACTGAAGCCAGTGAATGTACAGTGAGGTTGGATGAGGAGAAAATGGAAAATGTGAGTGTATGGTGTGAGGATGGAAGTTTAGAGGGTGAAGTGCTTGAAAAGGTACAACAAGGAAGAAAGGTTGCTGGTTCCTTGAAAGCAGTGATAAGAAACAGGGAAGTGAGCATGGAAGTGAAAAAGTTACTACATGACAGTATTGTGATACCAACACTAACCTATGGAAGTGAGGCTTGGACCTTGTTCGAGGGACTGAAGTCAAGAGTGAGAGCAGTGGAAATGAGTTATTTGAGAGGAGCATGTGGAGTTACATGGAGA